>OZ035997.1:17623165-17628165 GCA_964035015.1 Corallium rubrum
GAAAACTGGAAAGCACAAAACAATACCGATTATGCAACACCACCACAGAGAAATGGGTCAAAAACTTATCAGACAGACAACTCACAGAACAAGAAACAAACGTACTGGCCAAAGGAATGAACTACAATACCAAAGACGCCGACCCCCTAGATTTCATCGCCGAACTAGAATCCGCACTCAAAACAAATACTCTAACAGAAGACACCAGAAACAACATACGACACGAAGTAACTAACAGTCTCTTACGCCACCAACAACCAATAGATCTGACTAAAACAGAAAAACAAGCCTTGAAAGACCTGAAAAAAGACGACAATATTGTCATCCTACCAGCAGACAAAGGACGCACCACCGTAATAATGAACAAGACGGAATACATCAACAAAGCTACTGCACAACTCCAAGACACCAACACTTACCTACCGTTAGACGCCGATCCCACCAAAACAACAGTATCTCGCATCAACAGTAAACTTAAAACACTCAAAGACAAGAAGAAACTGGACCCACAAACTTACTACAGAATCGGACTACCTAAAATCCATAAACAAAGCATTCCTCTCCGCCCTATAGTCTCCCTTCCTGGATCACCAACCTACCAGTTATCAAAATACCTAGCCCAAGTACTCCAACCTTTAGTAAAGACTTCAACACATTCAATCGACAATGTCAACACCTTCATAACACAGATAGAAAACCTCAAAATCAAACCCGACGAAACCATGGTATCATTTGACGTCGTCTCTTTGTTTACCTCCATACCACTACCAACAGCCAAGACAATTACAGACAGACTACTAACTAACGATCAATCATGGAAAGCGAGAACCAACCTAGACAAGGACGACATCCTGGACCTCCTAGACCTCTGCCTCTCCACCGAATTCCGCTTCCAAGACTCCTTTTACAAACAAATATCTGGTACACCTATGGGATCACCTCTCTCCAGTTTCCTCGCAGAAGCTGTAATACAAGACCTGGAACAAAAAACCGTCACCAACAACAACGACATTAGTTTATGGAAGAGATACGTCGACGACGTATTCTCAGTAATAAAGACAAACCAAATCTACAACGTACTACAAACTATCAACAACACCACTGACCACATTACGTTTACGAAAGAAGAAGAACATGACAACAAACTTGCTTTCCTAGATGTCCTTCTAACCAAAACCAACGACGGCACTCTCGACACACAAGTATACAGAAAGAAAACGCATACAGACCAAATACTAAACTACAACAGCAACCACCCAATCCAACACAAGATCAGCTGCATCAAAACACTATTCAACCGAATTGAAACACACTGCAACACGCAACAATCTAAACAAGACGAACAAAGCTACCTCTACAACACCTTTCTTAAGAACAACTACCCCAAAAACTTTATCAACAAAGTCACAACCCTAAAGAAAAAGAACACTACAACACAACCGAACCAGACTAAACAAGAAAAGATATGGACAACCTTACCATATATTCACACCATATCTGAGATGACAGCCAGATTACTACGACAACATGATATAGAGGTAGCCCACCCAAAACCAGTCCACAAACTGGCAACCAACTTCACTAAACACAAAGATAGGATTACCAACACAGACCGACGCAACGCCATCTACATGTTTCCATGCCATGACTGTCCACAACAATACATAGGAGAGACATCAAAGAAAGTAGAAACACGACTGACAGAACACAAAAACGCTATTAGACGACACGACCCTAGATCTCTTCCGGCAAACCACGCAGACGACTATGGACACACTTTTGACTGGTCAGAAACAAAGATACTAGGCCAAGCTACTACAAGATTTTCTCGCGAATTCAAAGAAGCCTGGCACAGCATCGACAGATCCACATTCAATCGACACATAGAAATACCCCCAGCCTACCATCAACTTAAACACGCTGCATTCCATCAACACAAACAATCAGATCATAATCCATCAACGAAAACCCGCAACTCAAGTGCTCAATATAAGGATAAGAAGAAACCCAATACCGGAGTTTCCCCTGAGGACAGTACGATTCATAATCAACCAACGGACAAAACAACCAATCACTACACGACGGCAACAAACAATCAACCAATTAGACGCTCACAACGATTACAATCACGAAGACACATGGATGGTCAACACACTAAAACACTAGACCTATCATCTTTCTCTCACTTCTGATGAAGACTCGAAGTACCGAGTCGAAAGCTCAAGAAAAAGTACACTGAATCCGGAGAACTCTTAACGAACATATATATATATATATATATACAGACGGTACCGTTTCTGCCTTTTGGGCCTCATCAGTGTAGTGCTGATGAGCAGGATGAAGGTAACTGCTATTTACAGTCACCTTTGGTGCCTCACAAATTGTGGGACATCAAAACCATGTATATATATATATATATATATATATATATATACATATATACATATATACATATATACATATATACCAGACTTCATTCTTTGGAAAGTGCGCGCGGAAGATAAAAACTGGAAAAAAAATGCGCGCCAAAAAAATCAAACCGGAAGTAATCTACTACTTCCGGTCAGCGGCTGTACACATGATTATATATACATAATTTATATTTAAACAAACTGAAATGCAATAAATGAAACACAAATCGTAAAATAGAAAAGTTCAGGTTGGTGTTGGTGCAATGGTGTACAACCAAAATTTGGAATGTGAGATCGAGTGCTAAAGACCATTTCACCTTTGAATATTTACAACAAAAATGGAAGACGTGGCTGGCTGGCAGAAATTCTAGATAGTACTTTTGACATGCCAGTTTCATTATGTATTGTTCGTCTGTGTCTGAAAATAGGAATGTGATGCCTCTTCGATTTGTGTTCCTTGTCTCCAACCAAATACAATTTGGCCATTTCTTTGATGGGTCGTTCACACTGAAGCACATTGGGTAGACACCAATCAACTCTAGATCGGAGAGCGAGGGTTTCTAGCTTCTGACCACCATCTTGTTCTTGCATGTTCATTACTCGGTAAAATGACTCTGCTACTGCTTCAGTACCGGTTTTGGCATAAAATATGTCAAATATGAGAGAGAACTCTCTTCCAACTGCGTTATACAGAGTAGCATCTGTATGCAGAAAGCGAATAAAGTTGTCTTCTTGAAATACCACTCGCTGGGATGACTCATCATTTAATTTCAAAACATATTTTTCTCGAAGATCGAAAGGACCGTCACAGATCTTCTCGAATGTCACGACGGTAGCTTTCTGGTCAAGTTTGAGACGCTGCGGTTTTTCTGCAGTCTTCAGAGTCTTCGTCTTTTGAGCAGACTTCAATTCTGGCAATTTCATGAAACATTCCACGAAGAAATCAGGGAAGAACTCGCCCCAAACAATACTGATCAGAACTTTCTCTAAGCGCCAGAAGATGATATTAGCAAACTGGGGATCAAGTTCTAAACTGCCGTCATCGATGTGAGGTTTCACATGGGGAAGCTGGGAGACGAATGTTACACATCTTAAAAATTCAGCTTGGCCTACCATCATAAATGTTGCCTTATTCACAGGTGCCTGGTTTTGGATTTTGCTTCCACAGACGTTGTCAAACAAAACCCCAAAATGCAGACATTGGTGCAGCAACAGTATTAATGGTGGTAAGCAGTCATTGTACCGGATTTGCAATTCTTTCAGCATGTTGTTAGCTAAATCTGCTAAGTCGTTCTTACAGTCATCAATCTCTCGAAGTTGCCAACTAACTGGTTTAGGGCCATATACAGCCTGATTTTCCAACTCACCATGACACCATCCTGGACAATCAGCCAACCCTCCACGAGATTAGTGCTCCCATATTTCCTGCGCTGAATAGACTTTCCATGTTCATGGAGACGAGGGCAAGCGGAATCAGCTGAGTGATCTTTTTTCACTTCTTTGGCAAAGCGGCGAAGCTGTTTTTCCACCAAGGGGATCCAACCTGGGTATTTCCAAGCTGGACACCACACCAACTGTCCTCGAGTCATCAGGAGAGCTAAAGGCCACAGCAGATCAATAGTTCCCAGTAAATCGAAAACAAAATCGGTACCAGCAATTTTGTACTCGTTGATCTCGCTGTCATCATGGTCACAGAAAGTTTCAATGTAGACCTCTAAACTCTTCTCAAGCTTCAAAAATTGCTGGTAAGAACTGCTCGTGAATCGTTGGGCCGCAAACGAGACAGTGACTTGGAAAGGAAGGTTCAAATCTGCAGCTGTTGCTTTGGAAACACTGTGCAGTTTCCCATAACCAAACTGACGATGAACGAGATTTGTGCGACCAAGAAGCCTGGTGATGAACTCTTGTGCTTTAAACTTCTCAAAGACAAGGTCAAGCCAATGCAGATTTTGTCTTCACAATACCAAGGGCCGTTCTAATTTGGTTCTCCACCACTCGAGTTTTTCTTTGTCGAACCGCTTTGGTGAAGTGCCACCAGGCAAGTGCATCCATGTGCGTTTTGCTCTCACTGCAATTGAAGTGATCCAATATCCTCTTTTAAGGCGATACCATGTGCTGTTGTCGCCTAAAACACAGTTCTGGTAGGACTCTGGGTGTATCGGCATACCTGTGGAAATACATCCCGAACTGGACAGGTGATCGGCACGTTGCAAAGCGGTCTTGCTATTCAAATAAACAAAACAAATTTTACAACGTAAAATCTTATGTTCTGAGTCACCAATAACTTCAATATCTTTATTTAGCTCCAAAAAACTGATATATTTGCAGCAGAACTTCCTGGAATGGTGTCGACGGAACTTTTTTCCTTTGGAACGTTTTTTTTTTCTGTTATGCCGCTGCTCTCATTCCCGGTCAGTAAGTTTATCACTTTGTCAAGTTTACCTGACATAGCTGACAACTTCTCCGCAGTCACAGTAGGATCTGAGGTGTGTTTCATCTTTGGAACTGGTAAAAAAACTGTCCAATGCAGTCCGAGTTGGCTGAACGTTGCCTGAGATTTTCGACTCTTTTTGAGGGAACGAACAAATC
>OZ035997.1:17630665-17635665 GCA_964035015.1 Corallium rubrum
ACATTGAAATGGGTTTCACTGACCCTCTTACTAATGCCTTGAGGCTTCAACGAGTGGTTCGTGGTATCAAACGGGTGCAGGGAATGTCAGTCACTCCTCGCCTCCCAGTAACAAAGGAGGTCATGTTGGTGATTTACCGATCCCTGGATTTTCAAGTCTACGATCACATTATGTTATGGGCAGCTTGTACTTTGGCATATTTTGGGTTCTTGCGATCTTCTGAGTTCACAACACCAAATTCCAATGCCTTTTCATCCTCAGTCCATTTAACTGCACAGGATATAGCTTTTGACTCGCACAAAGACCCTTCCTGTCTGAGGGTTTTCATAAAAGCATCCAAAACTGATCCTTTTCGTAAAGGGTGTTACATTTACATTGGTCAAGGAAAAGCACCCTTGTGTGCTATTGATGCGCTGAGCAAATACTTGCAATGTAGAGGTGATGGTTATGGCCCATTGTTTATGAGAAGAGGCAGTCTTCCTCTTTCATGCGCGCTTGACAGATTGGTTAAGAAGCATTGTGACTTCAGCTGGATTGGAGGGCAACTATTCCAGTCATAGCTTCAGGATTGGTACTGCTACAATGCTGGCCAAAACGGGGTTCCTGATCACATTATCCAGTCTCTTGGTAGATGGACTAGTAATGCCTACCAAATGTATATTAGGACAGCACCGGATGTTCTGGCAAAGTTTGCGCGCCATCTGTCATGATCTTGGAAGGGGTATATTAAAGGTATTTGTCCACTTTGGTAGGTGTGGTTTGTCTTATCGCTATTGGTGGAATGGCGCTTGGTGGTTCTGGAGTCAGGCCTTTGGTGACCCCATCACAGGCCCTTCTCCTCCAATAACGTCTATTGGCGAATTATTTTTAATGTGGCTAAATGTAATTTAGGCAAGGTAAAAAAGGAGACAATGCTAGTCAGCAGACACTCACTATAATATATGGGGATTATCTCAGCGCTCATCAAAGTCTTGTCAGCGTGGTCTGAGCTTGACTGGTTTGCGCGCGCTTATAATACGTGGTATTATCTCAGCACTCATCGAAGTCTTGTCAGCGTGGTCTGAGCTTGACTGGTTTACACGCACTTATAATATACGTGGTATTATCTCAGCACTCATCGAAGTCTTGTCAGCGTGGTCTGAGCTTGACTGGTTTACACGCACTTATAATATACGTGGTATTATCTCAGCACTCGTCAAATTCTTGTCAGCGTGGTCTGAGCTTGACTGGTTTGCACCTGCTATCTATGTAATAGATACTTGGTCAGCGGTCACTCATATGTAATATGTGGTGATTATCTCAGCGCTCATCAGAGTCTTGTCAGCATGGTCTGAGCTTGACTGGTTTTGCGCGCGTTGTTCATTGAGTTAATACGTGGGGATTCATGTTAATTTTTAATGACTTTTTTAATGGTTTTGAACAAAGAACAATTCCTTTGACTATATCATAGGTCTGGTACTGAGGAACAATATGGTGAGATACACCAACTCTTAGATGACGTGCTTGCATTTCTAACTGACATGCGGCAAGAGCAAAAGAGCTGTAAAAATCGATTGAATGAAGACTGGACAAACAAAAAGAAGAGATGTTTAGAGATGCAGCAATGATGACTTCTATGAAAAAAGTAAGATAACTATGATTATGATTTTCCTATTTAACTCGGCCAGCTCAACCTTAATACTGTATGCTAATTTATAGGAAAAAGAATAATTGATTTATCGATTGATATTTAAAAGAGTTTAAAATTTGTCTAACTGCACTAATATTTACTAACAGCTTTACGTGCTTAGTGTTAACACTAGTTTCTTTCCGCAGAATGTTCAAGCAGTGTAAGAAGCCAGTGACTCAGATGAAGAAACAGACACTGTAGACTGTGCTGGTGTATATTAAGTGCCCTAATATACATGTATTTTACTTTGTTGAAATGTGATCAGCGTAGTTAACTGCCACACATTTCCCAGCATCATTAAAACAAAACATTAATTCATAAATATATAACTTAACAAATGATTAAATTATTTAATTAAAATATTTATAATTAGACTTTTTACAATTTTCCAAAATGCACGACAAATATGAATACTGTTAAAATAAATCACGACTAAATAGTTTTGTAATCTTAACAATCAGCAAAAAGACAACAGTGTGCCAAGAGGTCTGATGTGATGTATCTCGCAGAAAAGTGGGCGTTAGACATTGTGTTGCGGCAGAGAGAACTGGAATACAAGAACAAGGCACTGGAAGCTGAAACAAAGTTGAAGGAAGATGCACTTGCCTTAGAGCGAAAGAAATTGGAGCTGCAAGAAAAGCAAATCAACATGCAGTTTCAAATGCTCAGGGCATTTCTAGTAGTTCCACAAAACAAAGTAATTAAATAAATAAATAAATAAATAATAATTTATTTAGAAATACTTAATTAATTTAATTAATTAATTAATTAATTAAATAATTTGTTAAAAATAATAATTAAATTTATTTAATAATTTGTTTGGTTTCACAAAACAAAATAAATAAATAAAATTATATGCATTTTATGCATTGCCAGTTGTCCAACAAAATATTGTGTAATGAACTCTAGTCAGAAATGATAGCGTTAGTTACTTAGATATGTTTGAAGATCAGGTGGAGGGAGGTTAAAGAAACTTGATGTTGTGCTGCCATAAAGGCAGGTGTGGCAGTTGGCTAGGATAACGCCTACCACGTAATACTTCTCAACAGGCTGTAGAAGCACTTTAAGATTCTTCTTAAAGTCGAGGAATGCAAAGTACTGGACCACTTTTCCAAATGCCCATTCTACAGATACTCGCACTTTACTCATTTCCCGGTTGAACAATTCGTGATCTCGCGTAATTACTGCACCTCTGTATGGTGCTAGTATATGCTGTCAAAGGGGATAAGCTGGAGCTCCATACAAGTATGTGGGGTGGTCGAAACTTTGCTCGGAGTCTAGGCATCAAATTACTTTCATAAAGCATGAAAGCATCATGTCTTCTTCCTGCAATTGGACCATACAGGTTTGCAATGAGTACATTGGGACATACAACACTCTAATGGACAAACAACATAAAAATTATCATTTAAGAAAAAAACTTTTATTTCTGATAAGAGTGATAAAAACACACCTGAAATTTTAAGCCATGTACGCGTTTGTGACCAGAGAATAAAATTCTGATTGCGATTGGGTCTGCAGCATGGTCGCAGGGTTCCATCAATGAACCCCCAGCAAATCTGTAGTGGAGCCCCAGCAGCATGAATATCATCAGCAAATAATCTTTCATCAATCGAGTTTTGGTCAAGCTTTGTGAGACCGATACCGAAGATGTCACCTCCTGTATCAATTGAGAATGACTTAAGACCAATTTCGCTCACTTCTCAGATTTCAAAAGTTATGGAACGGTTCACAGCAAAGGAATTGCTTTCCCAAGTCATTCACAAACTTGATACCAAACAGTTTGCCGTAACAAAGAAATCTACAACCCACGCCCTGATATATTTGTTACACTCAGTCCTAGCTGGCTTGGATAAAGGTCACTGCTCAGCTAGGTTGTTTTTATTTATTTTTTAATTTTATTATTTAAAAGATTTAGTATAAATGAATACACTAGGTGTACAAACAATAGGACACGAGGTCCCCTACAAGGTTTGACACCTGTAACCCAACCCATAATAAAAATTTAAACCCTACCCCAACATGCCCATATGACTAACAGGATAAGTACTACCTAATACAATCATGAAAAAAACCCAACAACACGGTATTAACACGAGCACAAAGTAAAAGTGTTAGGATGACGACATTTAGGACAAATTAACTTATAACTTCTGATGTTGTCCTGGTTAAATAAATCTCGAAGTCTATTAAAAAAAAGTTCTTTAGTCTACATTTAAAAACAGAGAAGGTGAGGACTTGATGTCATCAGGTAAAGCGTTCCAGATTTGGA
Organism: Corallium rubrum; assembly: GCA_964035015.1. NCBI lineage: Eukaryota > Metazoa > Cnidaria > Anthozoa > Scleralcyonacea > Coralliidae > Corallium > Corallium rubrum. The sequence goes on from OZ035997.1 coordinate 17,634,607, forward strand.
CAATTCGAGGAAAGTAAGAGTTCCTAAAAGTTGATGTTTTAGGGATAATGTTCAGTCTTAGATCTCTGGTCTTAGATACAAACCGGTAGTAAAGAGACGGGAATTTCCCGTGCAGAATGTCAAATAATTAGATAAGTTTAGTTAATAAATTTATCATCGCACTTGCATTTAAAAAAAATACAAGATCGAGATATTCAAGCCAGTAATTAAGTGGTAATAAATTAAGATGGACAAGACGATCCCTATAACAAGAGTGATCTGCTTTTGATAACTTACAAATAAACTTTGTAGCTCTACGCTGAACAGATTCAATCACTAATATATTTCTGATTACTGATTGAGGAGCCCATAACGGACTAGAATGACTAAGGTGCGACCTAACTAAAGCTAAATATAGGACTTTGAGGGCATTTAATGATATTTCTTTGGAGCAATTACGCTTCAGAAAGCCAAGCATTCTATTTTCTTTTGCTTATATAGAATCTATATGGCAGTTCCACAAAAGATTGCTTGTCACATTCACGCCAAGATCTCTCTGGGTTGGCACACATTTGAATTTTTCATTATGATTAATTTTATAGGCACGGTGAAAGCTGAAGCGTTTGTGAGAAATGCGAAGATTTTCACATTTTTGGGGCTGAAAATCTAGTTCGTTTCGATTTCAAAAAAGGTTTTCGCCGATTTCAAAAAAGCTTTTGATTTAGTAGACCACAACGTCATTGTGGAAGAGCTCAAAAACCTTGAAGTTCATCCTGTTATCATTCGTTGGATTAAGGCTTTTCTTATGGATCGCGAAGTAATATTTCAAATCCGAGTTAGTGTTCTAGACATGGTTTCTAAATCCTATGTGCCGTTAACAATAGCGAGGCACAGCCGAGCTATTGTTAACGGCACATGGGATTTGGCAACCAAGTCTAGAACACTAACGAGGATTTGAAATAGCTTCTCACACATCATTAGATATTCATTGCAATGAGGGCAATCACAACAGACTAGTCGTCAAGCGCTTGCAGAGACAAGGGGAAATTTTGTTTTAAAACAGCCAGGAGTTTTGGTTCG
>OZ035997.1:17645665-17852165 GCA_964035015.1 Corallium rubrum
TATATATATATATATATATATATATATATATATATATATATATATTATATATATATATATAATTTATATAATATATATATTATATATATATATATATATATATATATATATTATATATATATATTATATATATATATATATATATATATATATTATATATATATATATCATATATATATATATATATATATGATATATATAATATATGGTGCCACAGAAAAAAACTTCCTTAGTGCTGGCAGTACTAACCAATATAGGATAAAGATCACTAATTATATTGCGAGCTGCAGAAAGAGAGGAATGAAAATCCAAAACCAAGGGTCTACTTGGCAGATGGTTTTCTTATGAGATTCAGAACGAGAAATACGCTCAGCTCTATCAACCTGCGAATTCAAAAAAATCATCATGGTAGCCTTAAACCAGGTTTTCATCTCTGTTTGGCCTTAAAAACTGTTATTTTACTACATATTCGCCTGGCATGTAAGGCCTGGCTGTAAGGTATTGCTCGCTTGACATAATTAGGGTGACAAGATTTTTTATGAAGGTACTGATATGTGTCTGTCGGTTTACAATATGTCAGTGGAAATCACTCCTGCTGACAATGACACTTGTACATCTACAGTAAATACGCTAAAGAATCGGAGACACTCCAGGTAAATTTAATGGTTTCATGAAACGAATTTAAGGCAGTCAAAAATTCTTCAAGACGCGCCATGCCATGTGTCCAAAAATCATAAATACATCGTCTAGGAATCGCCACCACAACCATGGTTTAAAAACAACAGACTGAACTTCCAAATTCGCCATAAAAATATTTGCAAAGCTGGCGCAAATTTGGTACCCATGGCTGTAGCTAGTTTTTGGTGGTATATCTTTTCGTCAAATTTAAAATAATTATTTTCCAAAACTATATGTGCCAAATCCACTAGCTCAGATGTAGGAACATTAAAATTATTTCTACCATCAAGAGCTTTTTTTAAGTGCCTCTAATCCTTCCTCGTGGTATATGTGAATAAAGATCTACCACATCAATAGTGACCAGTAGTGCTTGTTCAGGAATGTCCTTGACACCTTCCGACTTATTTAAAAAGTCTGTGGTGTCTTTAAATGTATGAAGGAATTTCCTTAACAAGACGTTGTTAATGAAAATTTAAAAACTCCGATATTTGTTCTGTTGGCATACCACAATTAGACACTATAGGTCTACCTGGATGCTTAATACTTTTATGCATGTATGTATGAGTTACGTAAACTCTACAATTGGTTAACTTCAAATAAGTTAACTCTAAATATAAAAAAGTCAAATTTTGTTATATTTCGTCCTTATCAAAAGAAACTTACAATTCAACCAAAACTTAGTATATATGATAATGATAAACAGAAGAATGTTCCACTTGAATGTAAAGAGTTTATAAAATATCTTGGTCTAATAATCGATAAGAGCCTCTCATGGAAACAACATATTGATCATGTAGCCACTAAGATTAGTAAAATCGTGGGATTAATTGCTAAATTGAGACATTTTATTCCTTTACGTACCCTTTTGAACATTTACCAATCATTAATTCATCCTTATTTATCATATGGATTGATTCTTTGGGGACAGGCATGTAAATCATACTTACAAAAAATCTTAAAGCTACAGAAGCGAGTACTTCGCTTTATTTTCTTTGGTAATAGAAATGAACATGCAGTCCCGTTATTTATTGATGCAAATATTTTACCAGTGAGTTTTTTATACTGCGAATCTGTGTCCAATTTAATGCATGATGTTAGTAATAATTTAACTCCAACTAATATATCAGATTTATTCGCCAACACCTCCCGTGTACACTCCTATAATACGCGATCATCTACATTAAAACAATTTTATATTAAACCCTCTCGCCTTGAAATTCACAAACTTGCTTTTTCGAGATTTGGCGTTAAATTATGGAATGGGATACCGTGCTCTGTTAGAGAATTACCGAAAAATAAATGTAAACGGAAGATTCATCAAATACTACTTGATGTATTAAAAGAAAAGGATCAATATATTGAAGTCTCTATGATCATTAAAAAATTTTTTAAAAATTTAAGTATGTATGTGCATGTGCACGTATATACAAGCATATGTGATAATATACACATGAATATATATGCGTATTGTTATGATTTATCTATAACACCTATTATTTGGCAATTTTTTCTTTTCTTTTTCCTACAAAAAGGTTTTCTTTTTCGTTTAATTGTATTATTTGGACTGACCCTCCCAGATTAGCTAAAGCTACATGTGGGCAAGTCTTATCCAGTGTATATATTATTTTTGCGTATTTCTAATAAAAGTCTAAGTCTAAAGTCTAATGTATTTTGGGAAATTAACTTTACAATCAGTAAGACCTTCAAAGCAATTAGAGTCAAAACAGAATTATGCCAAACTTTAAGTTTATCGGAGATGAGGGAAAAAAACGTACAGCTGGGATCAGACAAAATGCTCTCATGAACAGCCAAATCACTAAGTTGCCTATACGCTTCAGCTTTGCAATCTTCGAGATCTAAAACCACCACCGCTGAACCTTTATCGGCTGGTTTAATAACGATAACCTTGTAATTCTTAAGATTTCTTAGAGCCAGTCTGTCCGAACTAGTGAGATTGCTGTAATTACAGCCTCTCACAAACATTTCATATATGAAACATTTCATATGTTAACATTTTCATATGTGAAATTATTTATTTCACATATGAAACTTTTTTCACATATGAAATAAGAAATTTCATATGTGAAACATTTCATATGTTAACATTTTCATATGTGAAATTATTTATTTCACATATGAAACTTTGTATTTCATGTGAAATATATTTCCACATATGAAATTCTTCATTTCACATATGAAATCCTTCATTTCACATATGAAATTCCAACTTCATATGTGAAATGACATATGAAATTTTCGTAAGGGGAGGCAGGTAGGTTATTTTGATGAACATCACTATCGGCGAGGAATCACTGCAGCAGGGTTTGGTCGGGTTCATCCTGGCTCAGGTAGGTAGGAATGTGTTGTGATGAGCTTGCAGGTAAAGGTTCGGACCGAGCAGCGGCAGCTGGGTCTGCTGACGGAGACTCCGGAACAATCGCCAGGCGAGTCGAGGATGGGTTTGAACTGTGGGAGTTCAGTAAGGATGGCGAGGTGGTAGTTGGTGCCGTGACGGATGAGGATTCCGACTTCGTGTTGAGTGCCATGTGGGCTCGCGAGTAGTGTGTAGAGGCCTGGCGATACGATAAAAACTTTTGTGGGCAGGCTGAGCAGGTAGTCGGAGTGTCTGTGCGGACGGCCTTATGTACCTTTCGAGCTTGTTCTTTGAAGGCCGAAGTGTTCCTCTGTAATCTGGCGCATGCCGGACATGGTAGCCCAGTGGACGAGAAAATCGCGGAACAAATATAAGTCGTGCTTAAAATCACGAAACAACAACCACAGTAATAAAAAAAAAACACAGTAAAAAGAAGAGTGAACGAAACAAAACGCACGTTCAAACGCCCACAAAAAGAAAAGTACAAAATTAGGATAAAATGCAAATTCGGCCCGAAAGCACTGACCGTGTCGGAAAGTTTTTTATTATTAATAATAAGGCTAAACTGAACAGATTCCGACTAGCTCGGTACTTGGATAACCCCTAGTCTTCGCTAGTCGGGAAAATAAAAAAGTGAATGTGAAATAATGGAACGACTCTCAAGGTATACTTATGAGAGCCGCGAAAACGAAAGAAGAGCCTACTTACAGGAATAAAAACAAAGAGCGAAAATAATAAAGCGGAGGCTAAACGAGGCGAAGTCACCGTGAACCGGCGAAATCGTCTCGCGTAGAATTCGCTGCGAAAGCAGAGAATAAACGCCTATCGCTATAAGCGTTAGACTAGCGTCTTCTCCGCGGTGGCAGGGTAGGCAGCAAGCGTTCTCAAAGAGCGGCCAGGCCCTGTGGTGCTAGCGAGAAGAGCTAACGACAGTCTTCTTCCGAGGAAGTCGACCGCCGCTAACGCCTATAGCGAACTAAACTATAGCACTGGTGAATCGACAATTGCTTGAGCGCTGCTCAAACAAGTGCCTAGACACCTGTACTGCGTAGCGAACCTTACTAGCTTTCGAGATCAGTCCGAAGACTGAAAACTACTGACCAGCAAGCGCCCTAACTAACTAAGCCAGCGAGGCAAGGTCACAATGGGATCGCTGGCGTTGAAAACCGGTCAACGTACCTCGAAAGGCAAAGTGCGAACGAGGTTAAACACCCGAGGACCTGATCTACTTCGCCGAACCAATTTTTAGTTTTAAAAGAAACTGAACACTTGATCTTGTTTTGAAGTTAAGCCCCTTCAGGATATAAAGATGCCAGCGGTGTAAAAAAAAAGAAAAGACATCATGAATCCTTAAGTGCAAGGAACTATTCCGCGGAGGTGGCTTACGCTTGCCACTCAGACCAAAAGAGGATGCGACCTTCTCTCCGTTGCGCCAGAAACGACAAAATGGTCACCCAGGACCAATCCACTTAAGCAGACCGGCCGAGGGAGTCGAAAATGAATGAAGTTAGGTAGTGCGCATGAAAAATGGACCACCTACTTCTCCAAAAACGTGTACTCCCGGACATACCGCAGAGTACATCGCTCGCACTCCAAGCCATCCTCACCAAAGAGGATAAGCTCATTGAAATCAAAACCATACTCGGAGTGCGCAACCGACCCCATAAACGCGCGGATCTCAGCCCCCCGATTCCAGAGGTGGAGCCGCGAGGCAGGCGACACAGGAACCCCAGGGTCCACATCATCGCCCCAAGCGATCAAACGCATTCCTCGGCTTCCCCGCCAAGGCCAACACGGGAACGCTGAACACGGGAACGCTGACCACAGCGCAGCGTTCGGGGTACGGTACTACGACCAAGGGGGCTGGAAGGTCCTTAAAAGGACCACTACTGGGATTGCTCCCAGTAGCACGGTCACCAACCACCTCAGCCATAGTCCGCACCTGCGTTGTCAATCTCGAAGAGGGTAAGGCAGTGTTACCAGCCTGTAAGCTGGAGCATGGATCCACCACCTGTACCCTATCAGCACTCGTAGAACTTGGTGTTGCCATCAAGAACTCGTAGAAGCACCAAAGATAACTTCGATCGAATCTTAGCCAATAGACCGAGAAGCGATAACGAACAATAAAAAAGTTACGTTTTGCCCGGGAAGAAGTGGAAGCAACGATGTGGTTCGGCCCGGGTCAGCCCACGCGGTCGAAGCGTGTGAAAGAGAAAGAAAAAGGTGTCTACAACACGGGGTATTCCCAGGTGGTCACCCATCCAAGTACTAACCCCACCCGACGGGGCTTAACTTGGGTGATCAGACGAGAACCGGTGCTTTCCCGGTGGTATGGTCGTAGACATTCGAGGAGGTGAAAATATCGCTTTTATAGCGGTTGTTCGGCGTTGTGGCACGAGAGGTCGACGAGGAACATAAGAACGGTGAAATCGAATGTTCCACGAAGTTGTGCGCTCGCATAGGATGAGTTTGCTTTGGATTGGTTTGTTGTAAGGAGACGAGCGCGAACGCAGGTCCCCACTACCAGAAATTATACGCTCGAGTTACCCACATTTGGGGTAATCGCAGGAGTCAACCCAGTCGAAGTGCAATGAGAGAGCCTCATCCTGAGAGGACTTCCTTGTTGATCAAAGTACCTCTCGCGTCAGGTAACTTTTATTTTGAGTAGAATATGCGTACGAACCGAGGTCATACTTGCGATGAATATTCTGGTCAGGGGGAGTCTACTGGACTGCTAACTATATGCTGAGGTCGTGAACCTCACCCCCGGAAAAATTCTTATTTCCAAAAAGGAAAAAGAAAAGAAAAAACGGAAAGGAAAAAGCAGCTCGACTCCGACAACAGAAGTAACATCAATTAAGGAGACCGGTGAAGGCAGTGCCAAAACTGCGGATAAAAAGTTAAAAAGAGAAGACCAGCTTCTCATGGTCAAAACTGCCCAAGATGTCACCTGCAAGCCACTCCTTAGAAAACATCTCGCGTTGTTTGATAGTGCGGCACTTGCGCGCTTGGAGGGCAAGCACAAATTTGATTCGAGCGGCGGCACCGAGCAAGCACCGATTCACGTCGGGTGGCTGACCACGAAAACGAAAATCGCAACGGGCAACGAGATCACGTTTGCCAGACCAAAAGAAAGGCCAGATGGCACGATTTAAGCGTAAGGTGACCCAGGGTGGCATCACAAAAACGGCACACAATTGCCAGATCTGCGATAGGGCCAAAGCATTAATGATGGCAGCTTTGCCTTGATAAGGTAGAGAGCGACCTTTCCAAGCCGCCAGACGTTTCTCTACCTTTGTCACTCTGGGTTCCCAGGTCTCCCTAGTGTAATCAGAGGCACTGAAGACAGCCCCTAGTAAGGGGAGCTCCTTAACCCAATTGAGGCCGTGAGGATGGTCGGAAGGATCTTTCCATGCCCCAAGCCACAGCCCCTTAGACTTTCCACGGTTCAGTTTTGCCCAAGACCCCTTCTCATACGAGACATAGGTGGAAAAAACTTCAACAATGGAGGCATCAGTAGTGACAAAAACTGAGGTATCGTCAGCGTAGCCTGAACATTTTCAGTTCCTCAAGAGAACCATGTGGCTTCAGAAAATCGCGAGTAATCACGAATTTTCTGTTTTTGGGTCTTATATTTGATTGCATTTGAATTCATAAAGTAGAATTGGGAATAATGATCACTTAGATCTGAAACGACATTCCCACTGTAAAGTAACTCATCCGGATTGCTAATAAAAATATTATCAATCAGAGTCGCGGAATTTCCAAAGACACGCGGGGGTTTGTCTATGCTAGGAAAGAGGGAACAGCTTTGCAAGGAGAGCAAAAAATTATGTGCATAATTACAATGGCCTATTTTTAGCATATCTATGTTAAAGTCACCAACAATAAAGAGGTGTCTGCCCATCGAAGCGTAAAGTTCTACTTTTTCATCAAAATAGGCTTGAAAGCGCTCTGGAGAGTTATGTTGTCTTATAAATTACACAGCATATAATATTTTTCTTAGTAGGGAAAAGAATTTCTATCCAAAGCGCCTGAAAAGCTTCATTAGAAGTTTTCTCTAGCACGTAGTAATTTAGATTTGTGTCAATATACATTCCAACACCACCAGCTTTTAATGGCGTTGGAACGAATTGAAATGTGTATCCAGGAATATCGTAGTTTACATTACTTGTATTTACATCTCTGATTCTTGTTTCCGTCACTGCTATAATATTAAAGTTGTAGTCTAATTCCTGTAATAAGTGGGTTTGTAAATTTTCAATATTTTTCTTTAGACTTCGGACGTTATTATGAAATATAGAAAAGTAAGAGTTTGCTCATAACGTATTAAAATTATTTATACGTTTCTGAAAACTTAGGGGAGAGTAATATTCACTTCTTAAATGGTTATACAAAATATTAGCATCAGGGTTTATATTAGAGTCAATGTGAGTATTTAGATTAAATAGGTCATTATCATAAATACTAGGTAAATTACCAAGGTAATTTCTTCCAAAAGAGGAGAAAGGATTACTATTATTAAACTGACCATGGATATTCATTACGTCTACTCTATAATAAGGCAGTTCACGAAATAAAGCTTTATTAGTACTTGCTTCACGTTTATCAGACATTGTGCACACAGAACATATACTTTATGAACCATTTAATAAGGTATACTTAGCTCTGCCCATGTTCGTATTAATTCTCTGAATATCATTTCAATCTTGACTTTCGTCTGCCAGGGTTACGAGATTCTCCAGGTTTTTCACTCGGATAATTTGTGAACTTTCCGTCTTTTGTAAGAAGATGGACCCATTCTTCATCCAACAATACATATATTTCTTGTCGTTCTGGAATCGCTTCGCTTGAAATAACAGCGATTGAAGGCATGGTGTTAGGTGGTCATACATTCTTAAGTGTTCAATAGGACTGTGCGATGGTAGTCCCAGTTGTTCGGCTTGTACTTTCGTGATTTCCCTTCTTACGGCCATTACCTTATCCCTGGCCAGTCTGTGTACAAACTTACAAATAATGGTGTCGGGGCGGTTTGTTGTTCCACGTGCAGGAACACGGTGTGCGATATCAATATCTTGTATGGTTACATCGTTAGCACCGAGTGCTGAGAATAATCGAAGGCAAAGTTGTGTTGTTAATTCAGGATTTTCACGTTCCGCTTGAGGTGGCATACCAACAATTTTTATATTGAATTGGTAGCTATACGATTCCATCGTTTCGATATATTCAGCAACTTCGTCGCATCTTATAGAGATTTTACTGATCCTCGAATTTATTTCATTTAGCTCTTTAAGTGCCTGAGCTTTAAACGCCACCAGATCGTCATATTGCTTGCTTACGAAGTCGACTGCTTTGGCCCTGTCAGGAGGCAAGACGGCTTTATCTTCATCGTCCTTCATCAACACTTGTTCACGCTTTCGCAGTTCAGTTTCGAGTCGATTGAGTTGATCTTTTAGACCTTGTACTTCATTCTTAAGTGCTGTATTTTCTTTCTTTAGGAGTGCTTTTGATTTATCGCTCCCGGACATCGTAGAGTTGAGTTATCGTAGAGAAATATTAACACCTTATATATACCAAAGAAATCTTGCTATCGCCAGATGGTGCACCATTCACATGGTCTATGTACACATCTGTAGCCAAATCTAGGTTTTTCTCCAGTTGTGAAGAGTCTAGTCCTTGAGAAGTGAAGTTTGAATCATTTAATGTTGACGGAATATAAAGGTTACTGTGAGCAATTGCCAGGCAGCCATTCATTAGCTCTACATTGTTTAGATAAGATCCGCCACTTTGTCTTGTGGTCACTAAAGTGCACACTTTCTTTCGCTGTATGTGAAGTTCAGTCCATAGAAACTGGACCTCCACATGCGAAGGGCCTTCATCGGATGCCCCATCTACTCAGATACAGTCTATTGGCTTGCCTGAAATCCAAGGTTTCATTTCTTCGCGTTTCTCTAGCATTTTGAAATCTTCTGCATGTTGAGAAGGATTTTTCGGAAATATTGCTTGAGCTTTGACAACACCAACACACTTTTCACTGGTTGTTTCTCTTTTCAGGAACATATATGACGTGGTTTGAAGAATACTTGAATACTTGTTAACGTAATCAGTACGGCATGTTAACTCTTGCTATCCTTCCAATGAAATAGATTTGTGTACGTTGTATCTAGTCTGTATCCAGCTTGATCATCACGATTAAGAATTAATTTGTCATTGCCATTCTGTAGTTGTATGTAGTCTAAATTTCTGTACATGGCGGAACAATAGTGGGAATCTGGATTGAGTTTCACTGTAAAACCTTTTCGAGCACGTCTACAAGTCACTTTAGCTACTCCGGGTTAGTACTTGGCAGATATCCGTCTCTTGTTACCAACCACACAAAGTTGCACTACTGTTGCATAGCCTATCTGTGTATGGTATTTTTCCTCTAAGTACTTCTGTATACGCTTGTAAGTGACTTTCTGACCTCTCTGTAGGTCTCCAGAGAACGTAAGGACACCAGTTCTTCTCCATTGATCAGCTCCCACTCTCTTCTCTTTGACATATCCCTCTATGTCTTTTCCTATATTCGGAAACCGTTTTAAAATATTCGAAACTTTTTTGGGAATTTTTCTCTTTAACATAGAAGAAAGTGACGTTTCTTTAGCGACTCGTCTTGCAACTTTTCGCTTCAGAATCTTCCGCTGTTTCTTTATCAATGATTGACCCTCAACTGATAAAACATCAGAAACCTTAGCCCATTCCTCGGGATTGTCACTTTCTGAATCAGTATGCACCGCAAAGTCATCTGTTCCACCGACAATTTTCTCTCTTTCAAGCTCAAGAAAAGCTTGCCTGGAATGCTCAGCTTGCCTTTCGTCTTCAACACTAAGGTTACTGTTGGAAAGATAGGAGACAAAGTCCAACAAGGTCTGATGTAATTCTTCCTCTGTTGAAATACGAAAACGAAGCTTAACTTCCTCTACAAGGGCAAACCAATTCATGTTATTCTCACGCAGAATGTTCAACAATTGTTCATGTGAGGGAGAAGGGTTCACAGTACGGTGATCATTCTTTGGAATCTCATCTGTAAGGTTATTTTCTTTACTTTCTTTGGAACTAAGTTTGCTACTTGCTTCTTCGTTTGTAGAGGCTTCATCACTGAGCCAATTCAATGCAACAAGTTCCTCGGTATCTGAACCCGACGCACTCTCAGATGATTGTAAACGCACTCTCAGTAAAGATTGCAAGATGGCTTTTTCTTCTATTGAAGCTAATGACATAATTTCGTCTCTAATCGGCTGAGCCTGGTGTAGAGAAGCTTCAACTCTTTCCGTTAGATTCTTGAAATTTGAAACACCGTATAAATGTTGCGATTGTTTGCTACCCAAACTACGTGAATGGCAAACCGCATACTTAATCAAAGATCTGTCTTTTTCTGTACTTGCCAGTTGGCACAAACCCTGCAGTAATAATTTGCTTAGATCAGTAACCTGTCTCTTACGTCAGATAACAAATTTATTAACTAAGACTGGGAAAATAGAGTATTCCACACCCTTCATTTTCTCTGTTACGTAGAGTTTTTGAGAACCAGGACCATTAAGACATAGTCTTATTACCACCACTGGCAACTGCATGATCCGCCTGACTGCTTTATCGCTTTTGTATGAAGTTAGTTTAAAATGACTTGAACACAAAGACTTTACATCAACAACAACGCATTTAACAATTTCTTCAGCAGCAATAATTAGGTTTTTGCACTCAGTGCAGAGTTTTTCGTGGGTTTTTTCACAATATAATTTTCTAACTGCAATAAAGTCCTGCAGTGTCATTTCTTCAACCAACGATACATAAATGCCATCTGCCACTTTACACTTGGTCATGTCACTTAAACAAGAACTTTTCAAATTAACATAACGATTATATATAGAGCTGTCATTCAATTTACCCTCCAATTTTTTTGGATTACTATGCTCTGATTCAGTATTCTCTGGAGATGCAAACTGTTTCAGAGCATTGGTTGAACTAAAAAAGATATCTGCATATTATCTCTGATCGTTGCGTCGCAGTTGCTTCTGCTTTGATTGCATCATCTTCTTGGACCGTTGTTTTACCATTTTCGACATTTCCTGCAGAAATTACACCATCTCTATCTCTCATTGTCGACACTGTGGTTGCTTCTTCTTGTCTTGTATTTTCGTCTTGGGCTGTTGTTTCATCAGTTGCGAAATTTCCTTCAGAAATGGAATCATCACTATCTTCCACTGTCGTCACTGTGCTTGCTTCTGCTTCTTTTGTTTTATCTTTCTGTTCCTTTGTTTGGTCATTCTCGAAATTTCCTTCAGAAATGGAATCATCACTATCTTCCACTGTCGTCACTGTGCTTGCTTCTGCTTTTTTGTCTTATCTTTCTGTGCAGCTGTGAAGAAAACGGATATGCTATTCTTGTTACCCCTTGTTACAAAATTATTCGCAGACGATTCTACAGTTACGGTAGCTGAGCAAGTCTCACTAGAATGACACACTTTTTTGCCACTGTGGTACTTTTGAGATCTAGCTTCTTTACGCTGGAGCATTGTAAGCTCTGTAATAGCTGAACTAAACTCGACTATTGCTGTATCTATCCCGTTGTTTTGTACACAGCTGTACTTGCATATCAACCTGTCAAATCTTCACTTACTTCTTTTATTCTACTTGCACGAAAATCGCTCTGAATCTTGGCTCGCTTTGGTGTGTCTACGTCAGGATTTAATTGTTTTGATCTTGACTTCTTTTTGCGGTAGCTATATCCATCAACATCGAGTTTTGCTACTGCAAGTTTATTTAACTCTGTTTTGTTCTAACTTCTCATTTGTGTCTTTGAGCGAGTAGATTTTTGCCCGGTCTTTTAGCGTACCAGTGTCCACTGGCAAAATCGCACTTTTTGGTGTTTTGCAAGAAAGCTATAAGCAAATGTGCACGATGATTATTATCAATTATCTATTAACCCATCAAGCCGCAATGTGCTCAATTTATAGTTGTGACACAATAAATAACAACATGCACTGTGATTGTGATTTCCCGAACTCCAGTGGTTATCCTTATACTGTGAAGTGAAACAATAGCATTAGCACTTTGTCAGTGTTATATTAAACTATCCAAATACAGGACTAAACCTACACTGTAGCAGAAAGTATATTTATCAAGTATTTGAAATAAACTGTTTAGTTGTCTTTTCATTTCCATCAGTCACTTATTAGAAGATTTAAACTTGTTTTCAATTGATGATGTGATGTCAAAACTATTTCTGACTTTTATCAAGTAAACTTACTTAAACTTCAATAAATTGGTGAGAAGGTTAGCCTACAGTAGCTTGTACCAAAGACCTTGCAAAAGCAGGAATTAATTAAACACCCAGTGCCAATTTGGGGTGAAAAAATAATTTGCACACAACAGCACACCTACAGTAATATTCCCAAGGAGTGCAATTAATTGCAACCCTGCCCTTTTATTCCTGGGATTGCCTGTAATTTGTTATTATTTAATATATAAAATTATGTAAGAAGCCAAGAAGGTTCTATTACCAGTACTTAAAATGCCATTATATAGTCTGTGGCAGTGCTTAGCAAGCAATAATCATCATATGTAAGATTATCATAAATAATTCATTGTATGATTATCACTTGAGGTTTTGACAGAAAAATCAATATTACACTCTATTTTATAAAATAAAATATAGTAAATATAATTTTTAATACTCACAGACAAGGGTGGCCCAAGTGCTCCAGTACTAGTGAGAGTCTTCTGTCTGGATTTCACATTAAGATTTGACACAGTTTCTTTTCGTACATCACTCACTGCAATCTTCACTGACTGATCTTTTGTTACTCGAACAAAAATATTAAACAGTATTATATTAAAATATGCATGCGCAGTATAGTTTACTTTCATACAAGTGAATGTGCACCAACTTTGACCATAGTTAAAGCACCCCACCTCACAAAACTAACTGAAAATTCTAGGTAAATAGGTACTACAGTATTTTTTTTTTTATATATAAACATATTTTAATATTATAAACAATATAACAATTGCCCAAGAGCATTAATCTGCTCATCGTGGGGCTCTTGTTCTATTTACAATAGAAGAAAAATGAAATTGAGAAGAATTAATTGTCAATCTAATAAACACTGTGATATTTGTCACTGCAAAATGCTAAATAATTACGCTAAATCTCATTAACAGAGACCACAATATACAGTAACAAACACACAGTGATATTTTGCTATTTTTTTAAGAAAAATACGATGGAAAAAAAAAAGAAAAACAGCAAAAAACCCACAAATTATAGAAGACTACCACTGGACAATTATTTAGTAGAAAAGCGGTTAGAATTAATTATGAAACTTTGAATAGCTAGAAATAAAGTACTATTAGAATTAAAGTCAACCTCCTTACAACCGTATAACAGAAAATTAATTTTTTTAAAGTCATCAGCTATAGTCCAGTGATAATGAAAACACTCTGCAGCCGAGGTAAGTAAATGAGCGCGATGGACGTCAAAACGCGGACAATGCAGCAAATAGTGTTTGGATGTCTCACGGTAGTGTCCGCACGCACAGGCAGGAGAAGGGATACAATTATGAAGGAAGAGGTCATGATTTAAAGTGCTATTATTTAAACGTAATCTTGTATGCAAAACAGAACCATATCTAGAACCAATTTAAAAAAGTTTAGACCTCTTCCCTCTCGACAGTAATCTATAAGTTTTTTACTTAAAATTGGTAAAGGAAAAGGAGTTTCTGAGATCAGGAGGAAGTTGATTCCATGTACGAATAGTCGAAGGGAAGAATGAGTTTTGGAATCTGGAAGTTGAGCAACGCATTAATGAAACATCATCTCTGTTACGAAGTAAATAATTGGTTCTTTGAAAAACTGGAAGAGGTACCAGAGACGAAAGATAATTTGGTACCAGATTATTTATTATCTTGTAAAAAACAGAGACTTTATGAATATGTCTTCTAGTTTTTAGAGAGTCCCAAGATAGTTCAGCTAACAATGACTGACGATTGGTACCCTTTATGGCACCCGTTACTAAACGGGCAGCTTCGAACTGTATGCTTTCAAGAGCATCACTGCATTCGTTTGAACACCCATCCGAAATAAAATCGGCATATTCTACAAGCGGTCTAACTAAGGTAAGGTACATAATATTCAAAGTAGATCTTTTTAATAAAAACTTTAAGCCCTTTAACATGTTAAGTCTTTTAGAAGCCTTTTCATGAATGATATTAATATGAGTATGCCAGGATAGATCATTTGATAAATTGATGCCTAAATGACAATGAGAATTGACATCAGGAATAATCTCATTATTAAGAAGTGGAGGATGATAAGGCTTTACTTTCTTTACTGAAAATATCATAGAACGGGACTTAGAAGCATTCATTATCACGCCCCATTTATTCGCCCAGTTGGCTACAGAGGCAAGGTCAAAATTAAGCTTTACAGCAGATTTAATAGGTGACTCAATTATATCTAACAACATAGAGTCGTCGGCATATAAGAAAGCCTCTGAGTGGATATCATCCACAATATCATTAATGTAAATTAGAAACAACAAGGGACCGAGAACACTACCTTGGGGAACACCAGCGTTTGTACCTTTCCATTCCGAGTAGGTTCCCTCGAGAACAACTCGCTGATGACGCCCAGAGAGGTAACTCTGTAGCCAAGAGAGCAAGGGACCTTCAATTCCTAAATATTTTAATTTAGATATTAAAGCGTCATGCCAAACTCTGTCAAATGCCTTACTTATATCTAGAAAGACAGCCCTAACTTCCTTTCCCTCCTCCAAACAATGGTAAATTCGATGAATAATGTAAGTTGAACGGCAGTAGAATGACCAGGATGGAAACCGGATTGAAAAGGGTGCAAAAAACCAATATCCAATAAAAACTTATAAAGACGAACAAATATAATTTTTTCACAAATCTTAGACAGGCTAGGCAAAAGAGAGACTGGGCGAAAATTTGTCTTAAAATAGCGTTCATGCTTTTTAAAAACAGGAATCACATTAGCAAGCTTCCATTGATTAGGAAATTGTCCCATCGAAAATGAGATATTAATTAGCTTTGTAAATGATGGATGAAGACCGCAAGCACATAATTTGATTATACGGTTTCCCATCCCATCATAACCGCAAGCTTTAGTAACATCAACACCATTTAACAGATCAAATACTTCGCTAGCGCTAGCAGTAACATGCATTAGGGATTGATCTGAAAAACGACCAGGAATATCGGGGACAGAATTATGAGAACTTAAAGTTGACTGGGCAACGAAATAAGTGTTGAATAATTCGGCTTTCTCTAACGAGTCGCGAAACGGATAAATTAAATTTAGCAACAATGATGCTGTGGTCACAATTAGCAGGTGGACTGAACGTAAAATGATTTGTACAATACCCAGGAGAATCAGTGATTACAAGGTCTAGAATTTTGGCTTGTAGCAGTGATGCGAGTCGGTTCATTTATTAATTGAGATAAATTATTACCTCCAAGAAAACGAGCAAAGACTGAACCAACTGCAGTGCTTGACTGATTATCAGGGCATAAATTTGCATTGAAATCCCCTATAATAGTGACCATAGCATAATTCAAACGGTTTATTTGATCAGTACTATCCTGAAAATGCCAAAAACTGGTCAATATCCGAATTAAGATTAGAAGGTGGTCTGTAACAAACGCCAATTAATATCTTTGAATTTGATAAAATTACTTCTGACCATAGTAATTCAAGAGCTGAATTTTCAAGATCTAGTCTTCTATTAAAGGCAAGGTAATCGGCTAGGTAAAGAGCGACCCCACCTCCCCGCCTATGAGGACGGTTTTTAACCAAAGGTAAATGATATCCATTAATGCGAAGCTCTTCCAATTCATATAAATTTAGCCAAGTTTCTGAAAGAGCAAAAATGTCAAAATTATAGACATTCAAAAAGGCTGAAATTTGATCAAATTTATCCCGGCTTAACAACAAACGAACATTAAGATGCGCCAAAGAAAGATTAGATAAAGAAACTGGGCCAGGATTAACATGAATGTCAGATGATAAACGTATTACTTGCGAATAAAATGCCAGCATGAGCACAGGTACTAACGCGAGATTAAGTAATGTAAGAGAAACATGAACCAAATGATAACGAATAACATGCGAATTAAACAGTCCAATCGCCGCTCGATAACTCCCTATCGAGATGTCCATGCAATACAAGAACATATAATAAACATAAAACTTACCTCTGGCTGCAGGTGAAAGATAGACAAATTACAAACAAGTACAAGGCAACTACGATAGAAGATAGTATAATAATAAACGAAGAACATAAATAAATATAACAAATAATTATCATTCATAGCGAAGAGTTGAAGGCAGAAGTTAAATCAAAAATTGTTAATCAATAGGCTTCAGATTTAGGACATCCTCATTACAGCAAACAACATGAATTGTATCATCAGGTAATTTTACAAATATTTTACCGTCGTTCGACCACACCGATGAAATATGCTCTTCCCGTCGAGCATAACGAAACAACTCAAGATTAGATGCAGTAAGATCTTCTTTAACAAAGAGTCCTTTCTTTCCTTTGAGTTTGACGATTCTTTAGAACTTCTTGTTTAGCACAATAGCCTTTAAACTTTACGATCAATTGTCGAGGACTAAAGCCGCCAGGCTTACCAACTCGATGAACACGGTCAATTTCAGAATCATTAACCGTAACTCCCATTTGACTTTCAAAAAATTTGGATACAACTCCATAACAATCTTCATCAGGCTCTTCTTTTATCCCTCCTATACGGAGATTGTATTTCCGCGAATATTGCTCGTTAGCATTACACTTAATAGAAAGACGTTTTACTTTTACCCGAAGCTTCGCGTTTTCACACTTAAGGAAATCAAGTTGCTCGTTTAATGGAGCAACAATTGTTGAGAGTTCACGATGTAAAGCTTCCTTTACATGAGTAGCAAATGCATTCATGATTTCCTCTTTAATTAACGACTTCATATCCTCTCTGAAGTCTTCAAGGTCTGTGGAAGGTGCCGAAGCTTTCCTTGACCGGGTCGTCATAATGGCGTCTTCAAGACAGCTTCACGTGGTCGAGCAGATATCAGCTAAAAATCAGCCAGTTTCTAACAGTCGACGCCGTTCACTCTTCAGAAGCTATGACTAACACATATGTCAGAGCCTTGTCACAATATAGATTAATATAAAGCAAATATTAGTGAGCAAGAGAGATAATATGCAGGAGAAGCTAAAGATGGCTCCTCACTCCTCAAGCTCCTAAATACTACAGTATTTAAATGGAATGGATTAAATTAAGAGACAACTACTGTTTTTCTAAATATTTTTAATTGTCTTTTAATATACCTTCAGCACTTTCCCATTTCTCATCAATGGCTAGCAGCTGCAATACTGCATTTTGCGAAAGGAATGCAAAATATTCTTTGTCAACCTCCGAACCATCCTCTTCAAGCATTACTTTTACTCCATTCTTCGTTTGAAGCTCTAACTTCTCAGCACCTTAAGAATGATAATTAAATTATTACTAAATAAATGTAACAACAAAAAATGACCCAACATGTACAGCAAGCCATGTCCTATATAGTACAATGTTTATAGATCACAGGTATAGGGGCCTATGGCCGGGTTTCAGTCACGTGGTACGTTTAGTGCTTGGTGGTCAACTCCAAAAGGAAACACAGTTACCAGAGTGAGTTAATTGTTCATTATATGTATTCACCTTGTGTTTGGTGGCAAATGTATGCAATTTGGCGAAATTTGCTCGCTTCCACAAAACATAAAGCATCAATACGTGTAAAGTTGACCACCAAGCGTTTCCCTCTGCATACGACTTGGTGAAACCCACCTATTCTATAAAGGTTAAATCAATTCTAAACGTAATCAATAAAGATCTGTACATGGGGAATTTTTGATGAAATTCTATATAATTTGTAGATCTATAATTTGAAAATCTATAAGTCTATTACTTGTATATATAAATATTAATAACTGTATTCACCTATTTATTCCCCACCTGGGTTATAAATGTTGATGAGTGCATATTAGCAAATGAAAAACCAACCTCTCTCAATCAACATTTCTAATAAAGATGCCACCACAGTCTTCTTCACAGTTCTGGAACAATTCCATACTTTAAACAGCCTTAATATTGACATTGTATTCCAAGCTACATATTATAAAAGATAAAACAAAATAAAATGCAATACTACAATAATACCAAAAAGACAATTTACTAAAAGTGCTTTATATTTATATTAAATATGGTTATATTTTAAAGTTTATATGAATTGCTTTTGTGTTTTTCTTGCCTATTGCCATAGTTAAATCATGAATATCGAAATATATTTAAATATCGCCTTTCATGCTTCAACAACGGCGAGTCTGTTGAGCAGGAATTTGAAGACGCCAAAGCTGAGTTAGCTGCACAGCTCCAAGCTAAGTCCAACGGAGCACGTATTCGCGCCAGAATTCGATGGGCCGAAGAGGGTGAGTCCTCATCAGCCTACTTCCTACGACAGGCGAAAGCTAGGGGTCAGAAAGAGCTCATTCATGGCGTCCGCTGGCCTGATGGCTCAGTGGCTACCTCAACTCGGGACATGTTACCAGTTTGGCGTGACTATTACCACCAGTTGTTCTCGTCTGAGAAGCTTGATCTGCGCGAGCAGACTGCTTTCCTTGATAGTATTGAGCAAAGGCTTTCGCCTGAGGAGTCCGACTCTTGTGAAGGCGATTTAATGGAAGAAGGGTGCCGACGTGCTCTTGGCCAAATGCCCACCCAGAAATCCCCAGGGGTTGACGGACTGCCTGCGGAATTTTTTCTCAGGTTTTGGATCTGCTTGGTCCCGATCTTGTCCATGTGCTTAACACCTGTTACCACCAGGGCAAGCTTTCTCTTTCTCAGTGGTCAGGGGCAATTACCCTGCTGTACAAGAAAGATGATCCCCTCAGTACAAAGAATTGGCGCCCAATCACGCTCCTTTGTGCTGATTACAAAATTGACACCAAAGCACTGGCTAACCGGCTGCTGCACGTTATTGCCTCTGCCGTGGCACCTGACCAATCATGCGGTGTCCCTGCAGATTTATAAGAGAGAACATCCGCCTCATGCATGATATCGTTTCGTACGTTAACACTCAGAAAGTTCCTGCTGCAATTCTGTCTTTAGATCAAGAGAAAGCATTCGATCGCGTCGAATGGGCGTTCCTGGAAAGGGTGCTTGAGCAAATGGGCTTCGGTCCGTCGTTTCGAAAATGGGTCGGTGTTCTGTACACTGGCGTCCATTCCGCCGTAGTGGTAAATGGCTTTTTGACTGAGTTCTTTCTGGTCACACGGGGCATCCGTCAGGGTTGCCCACTTTCACCACTCCTCCATGTGCTGGTCGCAGAATCACTCACTTGTGCAATTCGTGCCGATCCATCCATTGACGGATTCCCTCTTCCAGGTGGTCACCGTCGTTCCAAGTTTGCCCAGTATGCTGACGACACATCGGCTTTCGTTACCTCTGATCAGTCCATTTTGGCCCTCTTTTCACTTTTCGGGAGATGCGAGAAAGCTTCTGGGGCTAAATTGAACCTCACCAAGTGCCATGGTCTTTTGCTTGGTTACTGGAAAACCCGTACAAGTTGTTACCCTGTTCAGCTCCAATGGTCGTCCACACGTTGTTGCGTTGGATAGTCGATTGGCTCATGATGGCTTGGAGGATGGGGCCAAACCACTAAAGAAACTGGAAAAACTCCTGGTCTCGTGGAAACGTCACCTGTCATTTAGGGGTCGGGCGCTCATCGTAAATGTGCTGCAACTTAGCTTGTTCTGGCATTTGGCATCAGTCTCGGTTATGCCCATTGCAGTTGCGCAGTAGGCTCGGTTTCCAGCCTTATTTCGGGCTGCGACCCGCCCCCGAAATCACGGCTGGGCTCGTGAGCGTGTCATTGTCAATTTCCACCAATCACAAACGCGCCTGCACATTTTCAGCAGGCATATATTATTGAACATTTGTATAAATTATCGTGACAGCCCAGGCGTACGACCGAATTTTCGACACTTTTGAAGATTATTTTTTAAAAGATTTGCAACGTGACCATTAGTGGCCAAGATGTGTTTGCCATTTAACCTACTAGGTCAGGAAAATCACTGATATTTCAGTCAGTGTCAATAGTTTGTTGATATTAACTCGAAATCAATCACAACTGCGATTTCGCCTTTGATTTCTTTCATGGAAGATGATCAGATACGGTTTCTCAAGTCAGTTTGAATCACGGCAAAGTTCAGCGACGATTTATAGCACGACGAAGATGCTAAAAAGCTAATTGAACCTGGTGAATGTCAGACTGTTTATTTACATTAATACCGTTTCAGACCGTTTGTGTCTTCGTGAAATGGCGGGCCTATAAATTGTTGATTAAAGATGTCCATAAGAAAAGATTGCACCTTGCTTCAGTTCACGAAGCTCACTGAATTATAAGTCGTGTCTTTGCTGCATTTCTGCCATTTCAAACATCTGCGATTTATCGTTCACTGACTCTGTTTATAGTGTTGGTTGGATGAATGACAAAAATATCTTTGCCGTGGGTAAATTATGCATTACGTCACAGACATCACAAGCCGCTCACGCGTCCAGCCGTTCGTAGAGGGCGGGTAAAGTCCCGCGAGTCGAGATAAGGCTGGAAATCGAGCCTAGTTGCGCAGGAGATCAACCGGTTGATCTTTCCCTTTGTTTGGAACAAAAAACGTGAGTGGCTTAGTCGCGCTTCGGTAAAACAGCTTCACAAACACGGTGGATTGGGGCTTGTCGACCTTGCCCGCAAGTTGTCTTTTCTCCGTGTTCTCTGCATCAAGTGGTTCTTACTTGGGCAAAGCCAAGGGTGGCAATGTTTTTTTGCTCACCATTTGCAGTGTGTGTTCTTGGCGCGCCCAGTCGATAGAGCTTTTGACCTCTCTACGATCCCACCAGCTGCCCTTCGTCACCTGCCACTATTTTACTGTTTGGTCTTAGAGGCTTGGTTAAGTTGGTGGGCGCCGTGCTTTTGGTGCTTGGATTGTTCCCCACCCATCGGGCAATCCCATCCCGTTGGCCGACCTCTCCGCTCGTGCCGCGTACAGCACCGCTGTATCGATAAGTACCACAATTTCGGGTTCAACGGCGTCACTTGGCCCCATGTGTGGGCTTGCATGGGTCTGTGGCGGTTTCTGCGCCCCGTACAGGATACGTCGTGGTTGGTAACGCATGGCATTTTACCGACTGTTGACCGCTTAATACGGTTTGGTATGAATGCTGACCCTCTGTGTTTCTGTGGTGCCCAAGAAGATCTCCTACACTTATTTACAGAGTGCCCATTTTCGCGGGTACTACTTGCCTGGCTTGTTCAGCAGCTCCACCGATATGATCCTTTGGCTCGTCGACCTTCCCCTCCCCTTCCGAGATTCTGCTAGGATATGGTAGAGATTCTACCATTCCATTCAGGTTTGTGGCTCTGCTAGGCGTCATCCGGCACAGCATCTGGCTTGCTAGAAATGAGCATCGCTTTGATGGCCTCCAGCCCGACCCTAAAATTCGATCCTATTTTCATTCCTGTTACGGCTACAACACCGTCACTGTTCTAGTACCGTTTTTAAGTCCGTGTGGCTTGCTGGTGGCGCTTTTGGCACGATTCTGCCAGACGGGTCCCTTGCGCTTCATGCCGCGCTTCACTAACTCAGACCATTCCGGCCTTACTTTTTATCGTTTTTAACGCGTTGCCCGTTCTTCATCTTCTTTCTAAAGCATTGACTCCAGGAAAGACCGACCTCTTAGGTGCCTCCTGCAACTGCTCGGTGCGGGTCCATACTCCGGTTTCACCCACTGTAGGCAATTTTTTTAATTAGGCTAATTAATGTCTTCCGCGGGGCATGAACGGTGACCTTAATTGGCCTACTGTCCTTGTCCTGCCTTAGGAGATAGCACCGTTGACCTCAACTTTGTTGGGGAGATACAGGGGGATCTCCTTAGTTTTTGGCAAATCGTCAGGTCTTTTGACCTGGCATCGTCTTCTCGGATAAGGATGTTAAGCCGGAGCTCCACCTCCGATTTGGGCTAAAACCCCGGTGAGGCTTTTTTCCGAGCTTTGCTCCGGCCTGTGTGGCTCGTCACATCGCATTATTCAATCCATTTAATTTTTCTCATATGGCCATTTGTAAGACCATTTGCACACCCATGTGTCTTATCAGGCCTTGGAGGAGGGTCCATATCCCTCATGTGAAATCGATATGGCTAGTAGACACCTCAGCAGGATAAGTTCTCATTCACACGATTTCAGGGCTCATTTGCACCGTCGAGTCTATTAGTTAATCGTGAGGACTTAAACCCAAAACACGATCAAGTGTAGTATCTGTTCTTATCAGCTTAATATCTGATATGCCAGGCAACACCTGGCTCATATATTAAACTGATTTTTAGGCTTCGGCCATAGGATTGAAGCTTGCTTCGCCCGGGCCACGGGTTGTCTCGGTATTGCACTACCTCCGAGTACGGCCCTCTTCCCTTCAGGGAAGAACATCACCTTCAAAAATAAAGCAAAAACTCATCAACAACACAAGTATATACGGCTTCCTTCCACTAATTCTGCACACCAATTGTTTATATTTTACAGATATTAACAAAACCGATCCAGTGCCCCACCGCAGGTTCAGTCCACCTGCACATGCGCCACTGCCGGTTCAGTCCACCCACACACATCGAGTTCGACGCTGCACGACAACACAGTCATTTACTCGGCATTCTGGCTGTCGAAAGTTGCCGACAAATTACCCTATTAACCACATGCCGCTGACTCGTAGTACCCGGTCATAGGCTTTCTGCGACAAACACATGCACACTTACCTGACGCTAGAGGTACTTTGATCAACAAGGAAGTCCTCTCAGGATGAGGCCCTCTCATTGCACTTCGACTGGGTTGACTCCTGCGATTACCCCAAATGTGGGTAACTGGAGCATATAATTTCTGGTAGTGGGGACGTGCGTTCGTGCTTGTCCCCTTACAACAAACCAATCAAAATCAAACTCATCCAACGCGAGCACACAACTTCGTCGAACATTCGATTTGATCGTTTTTATGTTCGTCGTCGACCTCTCGTGACACAATCCCATGTGGCGCCACTGCACTTCCCTATGGCGTTCCAGATGCCCGACGGGTGGCTGGCGAGTGGGTAAAGGCGCGGCGGAAGAGTAGATCCCACTAACGTGGCTCCCTTATAGGGTTGCGGGGCACCAGATCTTGTCCCTTCAATACAAGATCAAGTGTAGATGTAGATAAGTGTAGTTAAGATCAAGAAAATCCACTATAGCAGATTTCTTCATTTCTATGTACAAGATCAGTACGCCTCCACTCTGCTGTCTCTTCCCGATCAAGGTAAAGTAGCCCGAGCACTTACTCTTGACACCTTCGCTAACGGCTCAACATGGCAATATAATGGCCTTAACCTCCGCTTCAAGGACTGGCGTTTTATTCACCGTGCCCGCCTTAATTGTATACCGCTAAACAGTGTCAAGAGCCGCTGATCCAAGAGCCCTAAATGTCATCAATGTCCATCTACCGAGACACTTCCTCACGTTCTGTGCCATTGCAAACCGAACATGGTCAACATCACTCGTCGCCACAACAAGATCGTGGACCGCATTTCTAATGCTATTAGGTTTGGCACTGTGTCCATTGATCAGACGGTCGTAACATTGCCCTGACATTGTCATTGTGGATAACAACAATGTTATCGTTATTGATGTTTGTTGCCCCTTTGACAATGATGTCGACGCTCTTCGTATGGCGGAAGAACGTAAAATAACCAAATACGCGTGTTTGAAACAGTTCTTCGTCGACCAAGGAAAGAAGTGTGAAGTTTTTGGTTTCGTTATTGGTGCGCTCGGAACGTGGTACCCTTCCAACGAGAACATCTTGCGCCACATCGGAATGGCTACATCCTTTCGCTCCTTATTCCGGAAATTATACTGTTCTGATGTGATTCAGGGATCCACTGATGTCTACTGTGATCACCTTGGTTTGTCTGATGATGGTGATACTGTCCCTACTGGTGATCCCCCAACTGCTGCCTCCTCTGGTGATGTTCTTTCTGGAAATGTTTCCCATGATGACCGTGTTTTGGGTGGTGCCACTCCTCTTGATGAAACTCCGTACATCTCTTCCGTTGGTGATCCTTGTACATCTACTTCCAGTTCTGATGCCTCCTCCATTTCAATTGAAGATCGTCCTAGTACAACCGTTCCTGCCTATGATGCCGACTCCGTTGCTTCTGTTGCCTTCTCTCCTGACACATAGCTGTCATGTCATTGATATTATTAGTTTATTAACTTTTAATAATTAATTAACTTTATTTTAATATATTTTAATACCGTTATTCGAACTTTGAACAATTTAGTTGGAATGAACTTTTTGTATTTAGTTGTAAATGATTCGTCCATTTGTCTCTTTGTCTTTTATTGATCTTCCCTTCACGATTAGACTCGAAATAAGAGTAACCCACACTCACTAAGTCCTCACATGGATCCACACACCTTTGAAATTCTTTTCCTTATTCTAACTTTTCCTCTCTGTACCAACACAAGGATATATTTGTATATTTTATCCTTTTTTCTTAATTTGCATGACCTTTTAAGGCACTATTTGTAATTATGTACGTTGTATATGCTGGTCCCATCACTTGTAGTATTTAATTTGTAACAAAAATTATTTTTTTCTTATCAGCTTAATAGTTTACTATTTCGCTGTTGAGAAGTTGATCAGGTCCTCGGGTGTTTAACGTCGTTTGCGCTTTGCCTCTCGACACACGTTGACCGGATCAGTAGTTACAGTCTTCAGACTGTTTTCGAAAGCTAGTAAGGTTCGCGATGCAGTACAGGTGTCTAGGCACTTGTTTGAGCAGCGCTCAAGCAATTGTCTCTACACCTGTACAAAAGTTTAGTTCACTATACGCGTTAGCGGTGGTCGGCAAGAAGACCATCATTAGCTCTTCTCATTCACACCTCAGGCCCTGGCCGTTCTTCTAAGAACGCGTGCTGCCTACCCTGACACCACTGAGAAGACGCTAGTCTAACGCTTATAGCGATAGGCGTTTATTCTCTGCTTTCACAGCGAATTCTACGTGAGTCGACTTCGCCGGTTCACGGCGACTTCGCCTCGTTTAGCCTTCCCTTTATTATTTTCGCTCTCTGTTTTTATTCCTGTAAGTAGGCTTTTCTTTCGTTTTTGCGGCTCACATAAATTTACCTTGTGAGTCGTTCCTTTTTTATTTGACATTTGGTTTATTATTTCCCCGACTAGCGAAGACTTTAGCCTGAAAACGGCCAAGTACCGAGCTAGTTGGAATCTAGTTCAGTTTAGCTTTATTATTATTACGGCAATAATATATTATTTTCCGTCACGGCCGCTGCACTTTGCATTTGCATTTTGGCCTATGTTAATTAAAGAGATTCCCGCGCTTTGAAAATACTAGGTTTCCTCCTGTAGATAGGCTCTTATTTCATTTTTACGACTTTCTCGAGTATACTGAGGAAGGCGTTCCATATTATTATTTTACATTTGTTTTTATTTTCTCGCTTGGTGCAGAATCTAGTCTCTCAGAGACCAGCTACCAATCCTCGCGAAATCTGTTTAGCTGAGCCACCTTAGGCTCTTGTCTGTTTCATGCCTGGACTATTGTGGTATGTCAACAGGTACTCTTGCACTCACTCTTCTTTGCTGCATTTTCCTACACAATACAATGCCGGCTAAGAAGGTCCGCCAGCCACCTCTCGGAAAGACGTCGATATCGGTCGCCTGTACACTACCTCAGAACTCCCAAGTAATCTGCCCGATTTGTGACAACCTGCAGAAAAGTGTCTCGGACCTGAAAACGCAAGCGTATAGAACTCACCAGATCTCAAACGTGGAATCTCCAACAACATGCCTGCTGTGAGATCGCCAATTCGAAAGTTTTAAAAAAGCCTCCTGTCACTTCCATGCCTGTCGCAAGAAACACAACCTACCGTCACAACTTTCCTCAACTACATCATCTCCTACCTCAACCTGTCCTCCAAGTCCTACTCCAACCGACCTGGATCAAATCTCTGAACACTCGCCTGCTCCTTCAAGCCAACCACCACCTGTCACCTTCCATATCACTCCCACCTACCTCACTTAACCTGTCACCTACGCTCCTTACCCAGTGCGAAAGGAGCCGATGATGCAAATATAACTACAAGCGGAGAGACTATTAAAGGGTTAGAAGATAAGTTAAATTGTGAATTGAATAAAGCTCACAATTGGCTTCTTGTTAATAAACTAACTGTTAATGTCGGTAAAACAGAATACATGATAATTGGCACACGGCAAAGATTATCACGTAACAACCATGACCCAAAAATTCAAATAGGAGGAATAGATTTAAAACGGATCTCGGTTACAAAGAGTTTAGGGATTCTAGTTGATGAAAATTTAAACTGGAATCAACAAATAGACAACATCAGCAAAAAAGTTTCAAAGGGAATTGGAATTTTAAGACGCGTGAAACAATATATTTCACGGCAGTCTTTACAGACAATATATCAATCGCTAATTTTACCTCATTTTGATTATTGCTCTATGGTTTTGGGGGAATTGCAACCAATCGTTAAAAAACAAGTTGCAAAATCTCCAAAACAGAGCTACTAGAGTAATAACGGGGGACACATATGATGTTCATTCATATGAAATATTAGCCAACTTAGGATGGAAAACTTTAGAAGAAAGAAGAGAGGAACAAATTGCATCCTATGTAAGCAAGGCTTTAAACAATAACTGTCCTCCAAATATTACATCTATGTTCGAAATTTCGAATAATACTAACTGTAACCTAAGAAGTAATAACAATATGCTGATGTTGTCTAAACCAAAAATCAATGCTATGAAGAGAAGATTTGGCAATGCTGCGGCTAAAATCTGGAACAAACTCCCTAGTTTGACAAAGAAAAATGTTTTAGAAAAATGTAAATAGCAGCTATTAGATTACACCACTATTTTTTGTCACTATTTTTTATATCTTAATGGTTTTATATATTTTGTAAATAATTTGTAATATAATATTTTAATTTTTAGATATTTTTTTTAATATTTATATATAACATTCAAACACAGCCTATGAAAAGCAACCATTTTTATTTTTATACCATTGTATTTCTATTTATTGTACTTATATCTTAAAGTTGATTAGCTACCGTGTATAAAGATTTTTAAATAAATAAATAAATAAATAAAGTACCCAAGAGACACTGGCAAAATTCCTCCTTGATAGTAACGTTGAACCGTGTTCTCCTCTTCCACCTCGGCCATTGGTTAGCTCACCACAACAGCCTTCACCAACGAGCGCTAGTCTAACCCAGTCACCGGATGAAGACCGGTCACCGTCACTTGCTCCGAGATCCTTCCAACATCGTCGGCCTGTCACTTCAGACTTCTTCTCGGCTCCACGCTCTCCATTGTCACCTCCTTCACCGACAACCTCGCAAATTCCGACAGTTGGCGCAGGATCTAGATACATGGACCACATCAATCAGGTTCTTGGACCGCTGCTCCACAACGATGATTCGCCGCCAAACACAACCACCAGACACACCTGACGAGACACCTCCGGCGGAGACTACACACTCGGTCTCCCATCCTTCCTCAATTTCCAGACCCACGTCATGTCAAACAATCCCGAATCAAACCACCTATCCCACTTCAGAAGACCTCCCGGAGGTCGAACCGTCAAACCCAGACACTCAGGCTGCGCTTAAGGAGTTCCGGGAACGTTGGTCCGCTACGTTCGCCGCTGACCTACTTTGGGAGGACTTCTGCATAGAAGTCGAAACTTTCGCCTCCGAGGGTCGGACCATGGCCTCGGAAGCCTTCGCGTTGAACGGGCAATGTCCACAGCGAAGAGATCCAAACCGTCCCACAGCACGACGCCCACCTAACGGCAGGCCACTACAACGCTTCGACAGAGGGGAGGCCCAACACATCCAAAGCCTCCACAGACACTCGAAGAAACGAGCTGCCCGAAAAATCCTCATGGACAATTCTCCATCTTTCTCTGGATCCACCGAACACGTTGAGGAGTTCTATCGCACAACCTATGCTCGAAAGACATGTGACACAGACAAACTTAAAGAACAGCTTAGGTCACATGTCCCAACGGCACCGGTTGACAAAACTCTCTTCCACCCTCCTTCGGCTGAAGAGGTCAGAAACAAGCTTCGTTTGTGCACCAATACTTGTCCACGTCCAGACCGAATCGAGTATCGCCACCTCAAGAAACTTGACCCATCCGGCACAATCCTGTCTCACCTTCTCCGGCACTTCTCGCGAAAAGACATCCCTACTTCCTGGAAAACAGCCTCGACAATACTGAACCACAAGAAGGGTGCTACCGACGATGCGGCAAATTTCCGTCCTATCGCGCTCCTGTCCTGCCTATACAAGCTTCTCATGGGCATCTTAGCAAAACGAACGACAGCATGGGCTATCTCGAACAACTTGCTTTCCAATGAACAAAAGAGTGCTCGACCAAGCGAGGGATGCTACGAACACTTTCCTCCTCCAATCTCTCGTTGAGGATGCAAGACGGTGCCAGGAAAACTTATTCCTGGGGTGGCTGGACCTTCGAAACGCCTTTGGCAGTCTTCTACACTCCATTCTTGAAACCACACTCACACACATGGGGGCTCCAGCAGAGCTGGTCGAATCATTAATGCATACACGAACAACACAGCACAGCACAGCACAGCACAGCACAGCACAACACAACACAACAACACAACACCGCACACCTTCAGGTCCAACCTCTCTTCTTCCTGTCCAAGCGGGCGTTAAACAAGGTTGTCCTTTCAGCCCGATTCTTTTCAATCTCGCACGGAATTAATTATCCGTTCCGCTAAGGCAGCTAGTGCTCGCATACACGAACGACTTAGTCTTCATTGCCAGGTCTAAAGACGCCCTTCAAGCTCTACCCGATTGCCGCTACTGAGCCTGCTAATGCCCTACGCCTTACTTTCCATCCGGATAAATGTGCCTCACTCTCGTTTTCAAATGGTAAGCGTGCAGATAACCGCTTTGAACTTAACGAGTTTCTAGTGCAGAATCAAGCCATGCAAGCGCTAGGTAACGAAGAGTTCTACAGATACCTGGGCGTCCCTATAGGGATTATCCACAACTGCAATAACATAGAAATGCTCGTAGGCGCCCTAATTGACGGTCTGACGTGCATAGAAACCAGCAAAATGCCTTCAGATCCAGTTCCAGTTACCCGACAATGATGCTCCGATGATCTGCACTCCGGACTCGCATCCAATTCTCGTTCGAGAAGCCTGTCGCTCCCTACTCTGCCATGTCCAGAAATAATTCCCCACGAAGCACATGGCCTTCCCCGACCAAGGAAAAGTCGCAAGAGCTCTCGCAACCGATCAATACGCGAACGGGGGTCTACATGACAGCACACGGGCCTCGACCTACGGTTTAAAGATTTGCGCTTCATCCACAGAGCTAGATTGAACTGCATACCATTCAATGCCACCAAGAGCCGCTGGTCGAACACCTCTCCTCGCTGCCATTACTGCCCAGCAGATGAAACTATTCCGCATGTTCTCTGTCACTGCCGTCGAAACATGGTCGCAATTCGTTCACGCCACGACCGTGTAGTTTCCAGACTGGTCAATGCAGTTTGTTTTGGTGACATCGTGACTGACCGCACCGTCGCTGAATCAGGTTCCAACCTTCACCCAGATATCGTGGTTCAAGAAGACAATCGAGTCCACATCATATACGTTCGCTGTCCCTTCGATAACTCCGCAGAAGCCCTCCTAGACGCTGAACAGCTTAAAACAACCAAATATGCACCACTGAAGCAGCTTTTCGTCGAACAAGGCCTCGATTGTGAAGTTTATGGATTTGCCATCGGTTCCCTCGGTTCGTGGCATCCAGCAAATGAGAAAGTTCTTCAAAGACTCGGGATGGCGAAATCATACAAATCTTTGTTTCAAAAGCTCTACTGCACAGATGTAATCCAGACATCTACCTACAACATCTCGGAATGGATGCTGAAAATCCAGTCACTCCTGTGCCAGTCGAAGAAGAACCTTGAACTAACCGCGCTAGGTGGACAAGCATACACACACCTTAACCTTTAATTTGCCAACTCATGGCACCTTCTTATTTCATTTATAATCATACATAGTCGTCACTACGACTCATACAATAGAATACAGGAGGTTATGACAACCCACCCGTCATGAGCTTAACTCTCCTCATTTCAAACTGCTGACATCCAAAACTAGTAAAACAAGAAATAAGACGTCATCAGGACACGTACAACAAGATAGCATAGGAAGAACCATAAATGGCAAGTCTTTGTCATCAGCTAAGCCACACTCACCAGACCCATTACTTGCAAACATGAATAGCAAAATTTCTGTTCGTATCAGCTTAATATCTGATATGCCAGGCAACGCCTGGCTCATATATTTAACTGATTTTTGGGCTTCGCCCATGGGTTTGAAGCTTGCTTCGCCCTGGCCACGGGTTGTCTCGGTATTGCACTACCTCCGAGTACGGCCCTCTTCCCTTCGGGGAAGAACATCACCATCAAAAATAAAGCAAAAACTCATCAACAACACAAGTATATACGGCCTCCTTCCACTAATTCTGCACATCAATTGTTTATATTTTACAGATATTAACAAAACCGATCCAGTGCCCCACCGCGGGTTCAGTCCACCCGCACATGCCCCATTGCCCATTCAGTCCACCCGCACACATCGACTTCGACGCCGCACGACAACACCGTCGTTAAAGACCGAGAGGTAAGCACGTTTCTCTCGTCATTTTTGTTTACTCGTCATTCTGGCTGTTGAAAGTTGCCGACAAATTACCCTATTAACCACATGCCGCTGACTCGTAGTACCCGGTTATAGGCTTTCTGCGACAAACACATGCATACTTAAAATATAGTAAGGTTAGATATACTGCCGAAACAGAGAACGTAGGAGTCTAATGTTTTGAGTGAAGGCCCTTCGTCAGAGAGAAACGTAAAGAGTGTAAACAAACAACGAGCTTATATACGAAAGGTAATCATGTGACCAAAAATAATCAATCAGATAAAAAATGACAAGAACAAACTGATGAGATGTAAAAAAATAGCCAATCAAATCAAAATAACAAGACATTTGCTATTTATACCGTCGATGAGCAAGAAGGAGGGGGTGTAAAAAGGATGGGCGAGAGTAAATATAGATAAATATATAAAGTGAAATGGTACAAAGTTTGAGAAAATGAGACACTTTTCTAGTCTTTTGTGGCTGACATTACCGCCAGAAATGGGTGAGATGGCACAAACTTGCATGTCTGAAATACAATGGTTGGTACTATTAAAATGTCGGGCACCAGGCTTGTCAACATCATTGTTCCTCACAGAATGAAGATGTTCAGCAAACCTGTCAGATAAACGTCTGCCAGTTTCACCGATGTAAAGCATGCAACATTTATTGCAAGAAATACAGTAAATGATGTTGGAAGAGATGCAAGTGAAATTATGCTGAATAACAAAATTAGATTTAGGTCCCAAAATGCATGTAGCGGAGTTAAGAAAGGAACATGTGTAACAACGGGTACGGGAGCAAGAAAAAGTACCCGCTGGTGCCAATAGATTTTTTCTAAGGGAACTACGCACTAAACCATCACGAATACTTTTATTACGCCGAAAAGAGATTAAAGGGTTGTCGGTGAAAATAGCTGACGTTTCAGGATCGTTCTTTAGGATAAGGAAATTGTGTCTAATGATATCCTTAACTTTGTAGTTGAAAGGATGAAATGTGAGAACTAGTGGTATTTTAATATCAGAAACTCTTTGTAAAGGTTGTTTTAAAGTGTCAGCACGAGGAATACTAAATGCTTTGTCAATAGCAGTGTCTAACAGGTAGGTGGGATAGCCACGCTGGACAAAAAAGGATCTCATTTGCAAACATTTGATCTCAAAGTCTTTGTCATCACTGCATAGGGGGAAAAGTCGCAGAAATTGAGAGTATGGAATGGATTGTTTAGTGTGTTTGGGATGAGAGGATGAAAATAAAAGGTAACTATGTGAATCGGTCGGCTTATAAGATACAGAAGTCCCGAGCGAATGACCACTAATCGATATCCAGGAACGACACACAGGTTTCACTGATTTCCTATGTGAATTTGAGTGCTGGGTGGAAATCGTTAACATAATTGATAAATCCCTCTAAATTCACACGCGAGCACGATGCTGTTCCGAAACAATCATCTATGTATCTCTTAAAGAGATCAGGAAAGGGTCCAGTGTATCGTTCAAAGATTTGTTTTTCAACATAACCAACAAATAAGTTTGCATAGCTAGGCCCGTGTTTTGGTACCCATTGCTACTCCACTGATCTGATGGTAATGTTCACCATCAAATGCAAAATTGTTGAGGGTGAGTACAAGTTCTGCCGAGCGAAGTAATGTAGTGGTGGATGGTTCCAAAAGGGTGAGTTGATTAAAGAAAAACCTCAAAGCTTCCAGCCAATCACGGTGAGGAATGACGGTGTAGAGAGACTTAACATCCATAGTGAAAATGAGTTTACTGGAACCGCTGAAATGTATTTTTGGTCGAAAATCTGTAGAGCTTGTTTTGTATCTTTGATCTAAGAAGGCAACTTCTTTACCAAAGGTGACATACCGCCATTTCATTGGACCGCAACGTAGCGTTTCCAAGGACCGAACGTGACGTTGCTATTGGGCTCTGACAGGGTTTCAAAGGGTTTCAAAGTGATTCAAGACATTTAAATATATGTATATGTAAATGAGCAGCCTCAAGAGGATAAAAGGGAGACACGTGAAAGCATCGGGAGAGGAAAAGTCTTTTCGGAGAGAGTGTTTATACTTGGCAGGCCAAATCAAGGAGTGGTCCATATTGAAGCAAAGTGTTGCAAGGTCGAAGTACATGAGAAAAAGTCTTGAGTGGCTAGGAGTGCTCAAAAGTATCTTCAGTGATAAGAGCCAGGATAGTACAACGATGAAGTGATCAGTACAGGGACCTTACTGGAATTGAGTATCCAGACACCAAAGAAGTCCGCCGTATATAGTCCGTAACACAACCTCTACCGAATCCTCATTGGAACGTTTATCTGTTGGCTATAATAATAATAATAATAAGCTTTATTTCAACAGGGTAACACTATCAGTTAAAAACTGTTCTCCCTAGTGGCCCTGAAACTAATCAGCTATAAGATTATTTACATAAATTTATATATTATTTATAAATCTGTTGGCCAGCCGAAAGCTTGAACTTCATAGCAGGGAACTTTATTGGAGAACTATATCCTTGCTGTATCCTCTTAAACAACAAACGATAGTTATTTTCATGTATTTAGTTAGACTTATATGTTAATTGTTTTTACTAATAAATCTTAGTTGAATACATGAAACTTGTTAGTTTAATGCCAACACCCATGAACGACGAAATTAAGTTAGATTTATTGGAGGTTTGAACAATTATTAGTAAACTTTGAGACAATATTAATTACTATGAATAATTAGGGTGTATGAAAATGAGTGGATACGACGAGTGGGAATTAGAAGACTTAAGAGAAGAATGTACTAGTCGAAATATTAGCTTTAGTTCCAAGGATGGCGTTAAAACCCTTTCCGCGAGGTTAAGAACAGAGGATAAAGCTTTAAAACAAATAGAGGAAGGGGCCATCGAGGTACAAAAAGATGAGGAGACTGAAGTAAGGGGAACTGAATTCGAGAGGTTTGAGCATTTAAAACCACAATCTAAAATAATAGATGACCCGGGTAATTTAAATATTAGTCAGGAAGATGACGAAAAGGGTAAAATTCCCTCGGGTCCTAAGAGTTTTGAAAATAGCCGTAGTCATGAGTCCCTGGGCACCTTAAGTTTTGAAGAAAGAATGGATTTCTTGCGCTTTGAAAGAGAAATGGCACGTGAGAGACGAAATGGAAATGAGGAGGGAAGAGCATAGAAAAGTGGTTAGGATGGAGGAAAAAGCATTTGAAGTAGAGTTAGAACGAGAGAAAAAGCATATTCATTTAGAGATGAATAGGGGAACGAAGTCTTTGAAGGTACGAGAAATGAGGGGAAATGAGGACATCGACGATTATTTCCGAATTTTTGAAATGACCGCTAAGGTCCAGTTAATTCCACGAGAAGAGTGGGTGGGTAGTTTGGTCCCTCGTTTAAGCGAGAAAGCTAAGTCTATTTACTTAGAAATAGTCGGCTCGGATGCTCCAAATTATAGTAGAAGTAAGGCTATAATATTAAAAGCATACCAGCTTAATGTTGACCATTATAGATATCGGTTTCGTCATTCCGAAAAGAAAGGTAGTGAGGATTTCGGTCAGTGGGCTCATAGAACCCGTCGATATTTAAATAGATGGATGACTGTAGCAGGAGCTGAGGGCAATGTAGATAAAATATTAGAGCAAATTGTTATTGAACGATTATTAGATGGGGCAAGTCCGGAATTACAGGTATGGTTAAAGGAGAGAAAACCTAACACGGCGGAGGAATTGGGAACTTTAGCGAATGAGTATGTACAAAGCAGAAAAGGCCCCCTAATTGATGGTAGATATGTTGATGCAGGAAAGAAAAGCCATAAGCGTAAGGAGGAAGATACTAGTAAATTGAAAGATAACATAGAGCATGATAAAATAAACTCAGATAATACTGGCTTTAAGAAAAATCGAGAGAAATTCGATAAATCCAACGTTAAGTGCTTTAACTGTCAGGAGAAAGGCCACTTTGCGCACGAGTGCCGCGTAAAGAAAAAACCTCAGAATGGGGCATACGTAGGAATACCTCCTCTATATGGAAAAGGTTTTATAACCACTGGGAGCTTTATTGTAGGGGAGATAGAAGGGAAAAAGTCTGAAATGGTAATTGATTCGGGCTGTTCGAGGACATTAGTGCATGAGAAATTTGTTAGTAAAGATACTTATACCGATGAAGTTCTTACGGTTTTCACTGCGAACGGTGATAGGGTGGAAGTCCCCTTAGCCTGGGTAAACATTTGTAGCAAGCAAGGGCTAAATAAAGTATCTTCAGTGATAAGAGCCAGGATAGTACAACCACGAAGTGATCAGTACAGGGACCTTACTGCAATTGAGTATCCAGACACCAAAGAAGTCCGCCGTATATAGTCCGTAACACAACCTCTACCGAATCCTCATTAGAACGTTTATCTGTTGGCTAGCCGAAAGCTTGAACTACATAGCAGAGAACTTTATTGGAGAACTATATCCTTGCTGTATCCTTAAACAACGAACGATAGTTATTTTCATGTATTTAGTTAGACTTATATGTTAATTATTTTTACTAATAAATCTTAGTTGAATACATCAAACTTGTTAGTTTAATGCCAACACCCACGAACGACGATAGATTCGTCACAGGCAGTCTACAAGAAAATATGGCCATTCGCCAGTTGGTGAAAGGTGTGTGGAGGTAGTGAGAAAGGCACAATCACCTAATTTCCCACTAATTGCCCTGGCCTCATTAAACGGGATTGAATATGCCAAGGTTATTGACGGTGCAACAAATACAGTAGAGTTCTTGAAATTTTTCGAAGAATCCGGGCAATCCTTGAATGTATTAACTGGCCTGCCAAGCATATATGTTGGTGATATAATAGTAATGGATAACCTATCTTGTCATCACTATGAAGGAGGTCAAATTTTGGAAGAGAGGTTGGACGACATGGGCATTGAACTGCTATACACCCCGACGTACTTGCCAGACCTGAACCCAATCGAAGAATGCTTTTCGAAAATAAAGCATGTGGTGAATGACGATTTAGTAGGCCGGTCTGTACATAACGTAAAGGTATCTGTAATGAATGCCGTAACGAAAATAACTCTGCAAGACATGCTTGGATACTATCGTCATACTGGGTATTTTCGTTTGTAAGTTATAGTATTTCTTGTATAGTTTTCAAATATGTTTTTGCTGATTAATTATTATATAATTATATATTATTAAATAGAAAACTTGTACCGGATTTTGAGGTCATCAATTCAAATGTATACGAGCATATAAACCGGCGCCGCGCGTCAAACTCCAAGGATTCGTGTTTACATATATATAATTTCTATTATGGTACTAGTAATCAAATGCTTCATGCATCAGATGTAAACAAAATATCAAACTTTTATTATTGCTCTTTGTTTCTTTCATTTACAAGAATTTACAGCAATATTATGTTATATCAACAAAACAAAGACTGAACTCAACAAACATTTATATTCAAGAAACCTTATTTGTGTTTCTTCGACTCTTTGCTATAATATATCAACAACATATCAACAAAACAACGACTGATTGAAATCAACAAACTATAATTCCATTACGCTTGGAATATGTATGGTACGGTAATATTTCATTCTATGTCTTTAGTGTTAAACAATGACATTAAGGCGATGGCTGCATTGTTGTTACTTGAATCTTGCTCGGTTACAGATGAAGCGACTATATTTGTATTACTCGCAGCTTCAGGTAAATTGCTTTCTGTGGTTAAATCTACGTAAACACTTTCAATGCTAAGTCTAGCTGTGCCTCTTCCTCCTTTGACTTTGGTTCGCAGCGAGACAAAATACCAGAACAAGGATAGGGACAACTCGACGTAGAGGGCGGTGATGAAAGTGTTGAAACCGAAGGACATTTTATTCCGTGACTTTGAAGGACATCCTTGACGGGTTTCTCGTGAACACGTCGGCGCTTTGGCTGCGATAAATTTCACCGTTGTTCATCGACTATAGCCATTTGGAAAATTTGTGAAAGATTCTGTTTTGGCGGAATTTTCCCGTTGAAATTTCGTTTACAGTAGCTTTCAATAAGATGGACATGCCTTCTCAACAGTGCCCAATTTTGTAGGCCCCCAACAAGATAATCTGATTCATTTTCAGACAACAATCTCTGTTCAACCTGAGAAACTAAAGATTTTTTTAAACTTTGAATGGAAGATTGCCGATTGTTAACTTCCACGTTTAGTTTTTGTAGTTTGCTTTCTTCTTTTTGTATCTCCTGCAGCATCTTGCTTCTGTTGATTTGGCCTGGGTGAAATTTTTCAATTCCACAATCGAAAACCTGGCAACATTTTTCCAGCGCGCATTTTTTTGATGTATGTCCAAGCCTCAAGTGACAGTTGCCACATACGTTTCCTCCAGCAAAATGACTTGACTTTGCTTGCAACAGTTTCTCGTCGATGATCCTTGATTGATCCCTTAGCATCGCTACTTTACGCTCCTACTCACTTTTGTCTCCGTTCAGTTTGTTCACGTAGCGTTCTAGAGGTGAAAAAGTTGGTTTTGCAAGTGACAGGGCGTGATGCAGATGTGGCGACGATCCCTCCTCTTCGTTTATATCAGCAACATCGATAAACTTGGAGTTCAGACTACAAGATGTTCTACTTTTCTGAGCGGCGGGCATCCGATGACGACTTGGCGGTTTATATACTTCATCATTGCCACCATATTCCTTCGGTTCTGGAATTCTTCGTGTGTTGTGGTTGACAACTTCACCTTCGGTCGTTTCTTCAGCAGCATCCTTTGTATGAGGAATTTGAATAGGAGAGTCTAGCTGCGAAACTTTCAAATGTATCTTTTTATAATCTGGATCTTTAACTGGATGTGAAGTTTCGAACATTTCGTTAAACACTTCTTGGTCGCCGTAAGTTAAATTTACGTAGTCTTCATCGTCATCTCTGAATCGGATTCTAATTGTTGTTGGTGTTGCGTACTGTAGTGATCTTACGTTCGCTTTTATGTCATCAGTTAAGTCCACAAAATTTGTAACCATTTTTCTCAAAGAGGTTGACAAAAAAGTGCAAAATTTTTCATGATTATATTTCAACTTGAATAGATATCTGGACCCCATCGAAGAACTTTAAACGATACAGGTGTTGTGCATGAAGATAGTTGATATAAATCTGGGTATACAAAATATTGTTGGCGGTTAACCTTTCTGCGGCGATCTGAGTTGGGGTTTTTCTGGTATAACGTCGATCTGATGGCATTCTGTTGCGTACAGCTCGACTTATGGTCGAAAGAGAAACACCATCGGGACCGACGTCTCCGAGTTCATCAATAATATCCATTATTTCTTTTAGCGAGATTGATCCCCTAGCAGTTTTTAACACCTCGATCAGTTCCAAGTCACCTGGAGATAATTTTGGGTTATTTCCTCCAGATATTGGTAATCTGGCTTCCGTAAAATCTGCACAAAACCGTTGCCAGATTGTCTTCACCGTGTTAGCAGCGACTTTAAAATGTTCAGCAATCTGAGTGTAAGGAACTGGAATAAATCGCGTTGCTCTGTCTCCACCTTTTTCCAAAATTTTATCAATAATGTTTCTTCTCAAGTCATTTGATAGTGCTTTCCCAGCATTAGATGTCCGGCCGGCCTTGCTAAACTTGATCATCGTTTACCAGACATTTGTTTACATTATCTCGGTAAATTTGTTATTCATGGCGAGTAATCACTTTGAAACCCTGTCAGAGCCCCATAGCAACGTCACGTTCGGCCCTTGGAAACGCTACGTTGCGGTCCAATGAACGCAGAGTTCAAAACATCATCGTTTACCAGACATTTGTTTACATTATCTCGGTAAATTTGTTATTCATGGCGAGTAATCACTTTGAAACCCTGTCAGAGCCCCATAGCAACGTCACGTTCGGCCCTTGGAAACGCTACGTTGCGGTCCAATGAACGCAGAGTTCGAAACAATGAAACAACGCCTTAATTAACACAAGCTGCAAGCTCAACTGCAAATGGCGGTAACATTGTCTAAAAAGCTGGAAATGAGTTCAGTAGGACAGCTGCAAGCTGAGATGATCGGCCTGCCAGGATTGTTAGGTTTGTGAATTTTTGGTAAAAAAAAGATAACTGCTGTTCTAGGAGTGGTGATTATCAGGTTGGAGAGTAAGTTGGAGGCATCGCTGATTTGACGAAGAGCTTCTTGTCGGTACAAGTCAGATCTCCAGACAACAACGGCACCACCTTTGTCCTCAGGTTTGATGACAACGTCATTACGACAACGCAATGATTGAAAAGCTAGAAGTTCCTCTTTATTGAGGTTCGAAGCCCTTTTGGGGCGTGAATGGTTTAATCTGTCAATTTCATGGTGGCACTGTCGAACAAAAAGATCAAGAGACGAAAATTGGCCTTCAGGTGGAGACCAAGAAGACTTTTTAGGGTTGATTTCCTCAAAGACATCCCTTATTAAAGGTGGAGGACTGATTATGAAAATGGGCTTTTAGGCGTAAACGGCGGGAAAAAGCTTCAGTGTCTTCTTTGACTGAAAATAAATCAATGGGCCCGGAGTTGGGAACGAATTTGAGACCTTTCGCAAGATCAGATCTCTCTGGGTTGGACAAGGGTAAATCAGAAGGGATGGTAAAGACTAGATTATCTTCGTTGACAGAACTAGTACAGTCAGGAGAAACAGAGCGAGGTCCTAATAATTTAGACAATTTGGACGCCTTAACGTCTTTAAGAAACGAATAAAGTTTAGAATTTAAAAAGCGAATTTTAGTGATAATATCAGTGAGGTCACCGATATGACCAAAATTGGTGGACAAACCTGAGAAAGAAAAGTTTTACAATGCGAAATATTGTCATCAGTTTGCTGTATGTATATGGACATCGATTGAATGGTCATACGCATCAAACGACGAGAGTGTTCGAACAAGCCGCCGAGATGGAGTCAGAGAAACGGCGATGAATGGTCGGTAAATTAAAATGCAAGAGGTTGAAGGAAGATTTAAAGCCGTAGGGAATGACCCTGCGGTATAAACAACGACTAATAAAAGTAATATGACTACAGAAACGAGTCTTAGATAAAATAAGATCAAATAAACAGAGAGCTGGTTTACTAATCGACAGTAAGAAAGGAAGCAAATGACTTACCATTTCATGACGGAGACTGTGAGATAACTTCTTGAGGTTAGGCATATGGTCGCAGCAGTGAAATAATCCAAGTAGTGTAATAAAAGTAGCGTGCAGCGTAGGCAGTGTAGAAACAACAATCGAAATATAGTAACGTTAGATATACTGCCGAAACAGATAACGTAGGAGTCTAACGTTTCGAGTGAAGGCCCTTCGTCAGAGAGAAACGTAAAGAGTGTAAACAAACAAAAGAGCTTATATACGAAAGGTAATCATGTGACCAAAAATAAGCCAATCAGATAAAAATGACAATAACAAACTGATGAGATGTGAAAAATTAGCCAATCAAATCAAAATAACAATAATAAATCGGTAATGAGATGCGTAATGGTAATGAGTTAAGATCCGATTCCACCCCTACTCACTAAAAAACTGTTAAAACCACCATTAACAATCTTATTCAAGCCGGTGGATTGCCTGCCTCTGCCTTCAACCTGATAATCGCCACTCCTAGAACACCAGCTATCTATTTTTT
Source organism: Corallium rubrum (assembly GCA_964035015.1). NCBI lineage: Eukaryota > Metazoa > Cnidaria > Anthozoa > Scleralcyonacea > Coralliidae > Corallium > Corallium rubrum. The sequence continues at coordinate 17,686,226 of OZ035997.1, forward strand.
ATCTAGAATTCATAAACCTAACAATCCTGGCAGGCCGATCGTCTCAGCTTGCAGCTGTCCTACTGAACTCATTTCCAGCTTTTTAGACAATGTTATGTCACCTTTAGTAAAGAAGTTGCCTTCTTATATCAAAGATACAAAACATGCTCTACAGATTTTCGACCAAATACACTTCGGCGGTTCCAGTAAACTCATTTTCACCCTGGATGTTGTCTCTCTACACCGTCTTTCCTCACTGTGATGGTCTGGAAGCTTTGAAGTTTTTATTTAATCGACGCACCCTTTTGGAACCATCCACCACTACATTACTTCGCTTGGCAGAACTTGTACTCACCCTCAACAATTTTTCATTTGATGGTGAACATTACCAACAGATCAGTGGAGTAGCAATGGGTATCAAAATGGGCCCTAGCTATGCAAACTTATTTGTTGGTTATGTTGAAAAACAAATCTTTGAACGATACACTGGACCCTTTCCTGATCTCTTTAAGAGATACATAGATGATTGTTTCGGAACAGCATCGTGCTCACGTGTGAATTTAGAGGGATTTATTAATTATGTTAACGATTTTCACCCAGCACTCAAATTCACATGGGAAATCAGTGAAACCTGTGTGTCGTTCCTGGATATCTTGGTATCGATTAGTGATCATTCGCTCATGACTTCTGTATCTTATAAGCCGACCGATTCACATAGTTACCTTTTATTTTCATCCTCTCATCCCAAACACACTAAACAATCCATTCCATACTCTCAAGTTCTGCGACTTTGCTGCCTATGCAACCACCTGTTAGACACTGCTATTAAATCATTTCCCAATACAGTTTTCTGTCGCTATAGAAACCAGTTCCATATACAACACATTCTTTACCTAACAGCGCTTCACAATATAAGCGACTACATGCGATACATATATTACAAGTAAAATAGACTAACAAGAAACCAAACTTACGTTGGTGCAATTTAAGTTATTCGACGACAGACAGAAACCTACGAAAAGCGCTAAAACAGTGATGTTGCTTGTAGACCGATTGAAGTAATGAAGTTTAAACATCCATCTACCTTTCATAATATTATATAGATATAAAAGTATACAAGACAGTCACCTCACACTTTGTTTTCTCCGGTATCGACCTTTAACATCTTCTGTCTTCTTAGCTTTAGTTTGTAAAGTTCTACATTATTCCAATTGTCATCTATATTTTCTCTGCTCAATATCAGTCCTGGCTAAATTGATCCTGCATGCTGTTCAACATAATCTAATGTATGTTATCCGATAAATCCAACGTCTTGCGAACCAAAACTCCTGGCTGTTTTAAAACAAAATTTTCCCTGTCTCTGCAAGCGCTTGACGACCAGTCTGATGTGATTGCCCTCATTGCAATGAATATCTAATGATGTGTGAGAAGCTATTTAAAATCCTCGTTAGTGTTTTAGACTTGGTTGCCAAATCCCATGTGCCGTTAACAATAGCTCGGCTGCACCTCGCTATTGTTAATGGCACATAGGATTTAGAAACCACGTCTAAAACACTAACTCGGATTTGAAATATTACTTAATGACCAGTTCACTAATTGAACTCATTGCGGTATTCTTACGGTGAGACAATTGATTGATAGTTTTCCAAATTGCTCTGGAGTTACCCACATTTTTCTCAAATTGAGAATGGTAATATTTTGATTTAGTCTCTTTAATTTTATTATTAATAGAATTTCTTAGTTTTTTGAAATCAGCCCAGATATCTGGATCATTTTGATTTATTGCCTGCTTTTTTAGGTTGTCACAATCAATAATCAGTTTTCTTAATTGGGAAGTAATCCACGGGGCCCGCTTATTCCTAACCCGTCTGGTTCTTATTGGGCAATGTTTATCTGCAATCACTGTAAACATTTCTTGCCAAGTTTCTAACATTTTATTTACAGTGTTGCAATTATCTAAACAATCCCAAGAAACTTTACTAACATCAGCAAGAAAACATTCAGTTTTAAAATTTTTAAAACTTCTCGTCGTGACAAATTTATGAGTATTTTTAGTTGGTATAGCTGTTTTACGAACGGCATATAGCATGCTATCTATGGTCACTGATTCCAACATGGGCAACTCCAGAAACAATAATCCACGAAGGGTCGCTGGAAAATATAACATCAATCAATGTTCTAGAAGAGGTAGTTACCCTAGTAGGTTCTTTTATAAGCTGCATTAATTGATAGGTTTCACTAATAAGTTTTAGCTTATTTAGTTGGCTATTATAAGTTTCTGAAAGATAATTGCAGTTTAGATCTCCAAGAAGAACATATTCTGTACATTCAACATCTAACTTTTGAACTAATTTCTCTAAACTACAGAAAAAAACATCATCGCATGATGGTTACATTAAAAGATGCACTATTTGGCTTAATAATATCAACACTCAATATTTCATAAGGTTCATTACTCAAATCAGGTCTAAGACGATAATTTATACTCGACTGAAGATAAATACAGACTCCACCTCCACAGCGATTTCGATCTCTCCTTATAACTTCATAGCCATTAATATCTATTAGATTATTAGAAATTGTAGAGTCCAGTCTAGTTTCATTTATTGCTAATACATCCAGAGACTGGCCTTCCGTCAAAATTCGTAATTCGTCAATATGCAAAATTAGGCTAGTTATATTTAAGCTAGCCATTTTAAAGCCTCTCTCTTTCGGTAGCAAAAACGAATAATCACGACTGACACTACAATTTCGTTCTGAATTTTTCTCGAAATTGACATCAACGTTTAATCAATAAGTTTTATTTGTGAGTCATAAAGTTCTTAGCTAAAGTAGAGGATTCATGGTAATTTAGAGAGAGAGACAGAGAGAGAGGTAACTTTATTTAATAACGGTAATTTCATCAATTTACAAAATTGTTTTTCAAGAAAGCCGTTAAATTAGAAGGAAAAAATTAGATAAAAGTACAATATATTTACATTTTAAAAATTATGACAATTAATTAGAGTTTTAAAATTATTTACAGAAGACGCATTTTTAATCATTGATGGCCTTTAATCATTAAACCTAGTTATAATACGAGCAGCTCTGTTTTGCAATTTTTGGAGCATATTTCTGAAGACAGTACCTGAGAGAGAGAGAGAGAGAGAGAGAGAGAGAGAGAGAGAGAGAGAGAGAGAGAGAGAGAGAGAGAGAGAGAGAGAGAGAGAGAGAGAGAGAGAGAGAGTGATTTATTTTAATTCGGAATTTCATCAATTACAAGAATTGTACAGTAGTACAGTAATTAAAAATATAGTATTACATTTTTGTTTTTGTATTATTATAGTATAAATTAACTAAAAAGACGTTACATACAACTATTTACAAGTATTTACAAGCGTAATAAGGTTAATCAGAGAAACTGAAGGTAGAAATTATTTTCTTAAATGATTTTAAAGACGTGGTTGACTTTACTTCACTTGGCAGGTCATTCCACAGAATAGCACCACTATAAAGAAAGCTATTTTTAAGGTAATTTGTACGCAGTCTGGGTAAGGCAATTTTCTTGTCTTGATCCCTCAGATTATAACTTTGAGAGTAATCCAAGAGATCAAAGAAATCAGTAATGTAACTTGGCACTAAATTATTGAGTGCCTTATATATCATTACAAATTTGTGTTTGCATTTAGTGTCATGTAGCGTACCCCAGGCCAATTCATTTCTAATAACGTCTGATCGAATATCATAGCCTTGTTGAGTAATGACGCGTCCAGCTCGATTTTTTAGTTTCTGCAACCTAGTTGCTTGGGATTCTGTCAAATTATCCCAGACAACGTCGCAATAATCAAATAATGGTTGGACCAGAGAGTTAAAGATAGTTAAAGCCGTTTCTTTGGAAACGAGAGCTCTAACATGTTTTAGTTCGGAAATAGCTTGAGAGGTCTTTTTTGAAACCTGGTCCACATGTTCTGTCCAACTCAACTTTTGGTCAATTTGTACACCTAAACATTTTGTGCTGTTAACGCTTCTTATTACTTTACCATTGATATGTATAGGTGAAGTGTTTTCAATTTTATTGAGATTGTCAACCGACCCAATAAACATGTGTTCAGTTTTGGTGGCGTTCAAACTAAGTTTATTTGCCAGTAACCACCATTGTTCGATGTTCAAAAGATCCTCATTTGTATTGCAAATCATCTTTTTTATCGACCTGTCACTCACGGTAATTTTAGTATCATCTGCATACATTCTTATATGTGAGTGTTGTAAGCAGTGAGGCAGGTCGTTTATATAAATTAGGAATAACAATGGTCCGAGTATAGAACCTTGGGGTTCACCACAATTTATTTTCCTGGCCGATGATAAATGTCCGTTGACAAAACAGCACTGGGTGCGGTCTGTCAAATATGACTTAAACCACCTTGTAGCTGGAGGCAGAAGGCCGTATAAAGAAAGTTTTTGTAGTAAAATAGAGTGGTCTACAGTGTCAAAAGCCTTTGAAAGATCAAGAAAAACTACAGAGTTTAATTTACCAACATCCATATTAGCAAACCATTCCCTAGTTGCGTCTAATAGTGATGTTGTAGTAGAGTGAAGGCTTCGAAAACCTAATTGGTGTTTAGATAATAAGTTAGATGACTGCAGGTAGTGAAGCAACTGGTTATGAATAAGTCTTTCAAAAGCTTTTGCAATGGGAGATAGAACAGAGATCGGTCTATAATTGTTCAATTCATCCTTAGCATCTGCTTTGTAAATGGGAGTAACTTTGGCTCTCTTCCAGTCGTCCGGGAAAATTCCCGCACGAATGGAAGTATTGAATATGTGAAAAAGCGAAGCAGCTATTATTGGAGCCGCTTCTTTTACAAGGCGACAGGGGATTTTGTCTAAGCCAGTCGCCTTATCTGTTTTAAGATTGTTTATTACGATTTTAACATCAGATGGTGTTATTTTAGTAAACGCAAACGTGTTACTCGTCGGAGCTATGTATTGCTCAAAGCTTTTGCTTGAAGTAGGTAATTTTGATGCTACGTTAGGACCAATCTCCGTAAAATGTTTGTTAAATAATTCAGCTCTTTGTTCCGGATTGGTATGTGCGGTGTTGTTAATAGTTACGGTTTGCACATTAAGAGAGAGAGAGAGAGAGAGAGAGAGAGAGAGAGAGAGAGAGAGAGAGAGAGAGAGAGAGAGAGAGAGAGAATTTATTTAAACTCGGAATTTCATCAATATATACATTGCTTTTCGTGAAAGCCGAGAACTATTGAAAAATATATTTACAGATTTTTTGTTATTTTCAAATATTATAATGATAACTTAAACACTATTGTGGAAACCTGAAGGTTGAAAGAGTTTTCTTAAACAATTTTAAGCTTGTTGCTAATCTTGCTTCTGTGGGTAAACCATTCCACAATTTTCCTCCGCTTAGTGCAAAACTGTTTTTAAGATAGTTTGTTTTTGGCCTTGGTAAGGCAATTTTCATCTCACGATCTCCGAGATTATAATTTTCTGAATAGTTACACAAGTGGAGGTAATCTAATAAATACGGAGGTGCTAGGTTGTTAAGCGTTTTCCAACCTAGTTCCTCTCTAATGACATAAGATCGGACGTCATAACCTTGTTGTGTAATAACGCGGCCAGCATGGTTTTTTAATTTTTGCAGTCTAGTTGCTTGTGATGCCGTCAAATTATTCCAAACAACATCACAGTAATCGAATAAAGGCTGAACTAAAGAATTATAAATTGCAAGAGCCACCTCTTTAGAAACAGCGGACGTGCTTGTTTTAGGCCTGCAATTGCTTGCGAAATTTCTTTTGACACATGATCTATGTGTTCATCCCAAGAGAGTCTTTCATCGATATGCACACCTAGGCATTTATTGCTTTTAACACTGTTTAGTGCATGACCGTCGATGTTAATTTGTGAAGTGTTTTGGGTTTTCTTTAGGTCCGATCCTATGAACATATGTTCAGTTTTTGTGGCGTTAAGACTTAATTTGTTTGCTAGTAACCACTGCTTAATATTGCTCAGGTCTTTGTTAGTTGACTGAATTACCTTTTTTAGCGATCAGCCACTTGTGGTAAGATTAGTATCATCTGCATACATTCTTGGCTTTGAATGATGCACACAGTTTGGCAGGTCATTTATGTAAATTAAAAAGAGCAGTGGCCCGAGAATCGAGCCTTGAGGTACTCCGCACTTTATTTTCTTAAAAGAAGAGAAATGCCCATTTATAAAACAACATTGTGTGTGGTCCGTAAGGTAAGATTCAAACCATTTTAGCGTTTGGGCCGATAGGCCGTATAGACGGAGCTTTTGTATAAGAATAGAGTGGTCAAAGAGAAAGACAGAGAAAGACAGAGATTGATTGATTCACTTTTATTTAGATACGGTGGTTTCATAAGTTAAAAACTTCTTTACATGAAAGCCGTACATGAAGTAATTGAATAACTAACTAATTACATAAAAATTTAAAATACAATGATGCAACTATACAAGAATGATAAAACGTTTTGACCTTATGAGGTTGAAACGGAAGCTTTATATCCCACTGACAACTTGTTTTTAAATATTGTTCTAGATTTTGCGGTTTTTATATCCAGCGGGGGAGAATTCCAATTTTTTCCTCCCCTGCATGAAAACGACGCTTTGTAATATTCCGTTTTTGGAATGTAACTCAATGACACATTAACGGCATTCTCTCTAAGACGGGATTTGTATGGGTTATTTTCAGAATTCAATGAGAAAAGATCAGGGAGATATTTTGGAACATCGCAATTAATTACATCGTACATTAAAATGCTGAGCCGCTTATCTCTTCTCAAAGCTAAACTATTCCAATTTAGGTGTTCTAGGAGATCTGCTGATCTCACGTCATAGCCTTGAAAAGTAATTACTCTGGCAGCACGGTTTTGTAATTTCTGGATTTTGCTGGCAAGCCCTTTGTTTAAATTGCCCTACACAGCATCGCAGTAGTCGAAGACAGGCTGTATTAAAGCATTATACGTCATTTTTAATATATCTAAAGACACATAATCACGGGCCTGTCTTAGACCACTTATGGAACGACTAACTTTGGAGCAGAGTTTATCAATGTGCTCATTCCATGAAAGATTTTCATCTAAATATACCCCTAGGTATTTTGTGTTGTCAACTCTCTTAATTTGTTTTTCATCAATGGTAATTGGAAAAGTTCTACCTAAATTAGACAATCTGGAAAGAGTTCCGAAAAACATGAATTCAGTTTTTGCAACATTTAAGCTTAGCTTATTTGCTATCAACCAGTTTCGGATATTTTCTAAATCTTCGTTTATTTTAAATTGTAACTCGGACGTTAATACTGCAGCAGCACTCAGCATGGTGTCGTCAGCATACATATATGGTTTGATATGCAATAAACAAGAAGGGAGGTCGTTAATATATATAAGAAACAATAACGGACCTAAAATGGACCCCTGCGGCACACCACAGCTAACTGTTTGTGGCTTTGAAATGCTAACTTCGACAATGCAATGCTGCTGCCTATTTAATAAATACGATTGAAACCAACCAAGAGCTGTTCCCCGAATACCGAAAAGCTCTAAATTTCTCAATAAAGTTGTATGAGATACGGTATCAAATGCTTTAGCGAGATCCAAAAAAAACACCATATTGGTCATTCCTTTGTCAATGTTTAGATACCATTCATTTGTCGCATCTAATAGAGCAGTGACGGTAGAGTGAACGGAACGAAAGCCTGACTGGTATTTAGTTAATAGATTATGTTTCATTAAATAGGCATACAGCTGATCGTACACAACCCTTTCACATATTTTTGATACTGCTGATAATACAGATATTGGTCTATAATTCTGTTGGTCGGTACGATCATTTGCTTTAAATAGAGGAAATATTTTTGCTATTTTCCATTTTGTTGGGAAAATACCAGTATCAATACTTTTATTAATTATTGTAGCAAGCGAAGCGGAAATAATTGGAGCAGCTTCTTTCAAAAGTCTGCAGGAAATATCAAGATCGGTAGCTTTGTATGGACACAATGTTTTTAAAAGTTTAAAAACTATATCCGCTGTAGTATGCTGCAGGCTAAAAGCTGTTTTAGCTGGGGTTACATACGATTCAAAGTTAGTATTGCCGTCTGATAGGCCTGACGCAAGTTTAGTACCTATTGAAATAAAATAGTTATTTAGGATCTCACAGAGATCAGAAGGCTCGGAAACTGATAAATCATCTACTTTTAGTTCATTTATAGAGCTGTTATTGGTGGATTTATGTTTAGTTAATTGATTAATAGTTTTCCAGATGGCCTTTGAGTTGCCGATATTATTCTCTATTTGTGATTGGTAGTAATCAGCTTTAACCTTCTTGATCTCATTGTTGATCCTATTTCTTTCTTTTTTAAATTTTTCCCATAAAACTGGGTCTTTCGTCATCACCGCCTGCTTTTTAAGTTTATCTCGATTTATTATAAAACTTCTTAGTTCAGCTGTAAGCCACGGTGATTTTTTACTTCTGGACTCTTCTAGTCCTAATGGGTGCATGTTTATTAGCCACAGATATGAACATATTATACCAGTTTTCGATCATATCATCTGGTGTATCGCAGTTTTCCATAGAATTCCAATCCATTAATTTTATGTCATCCCTGAATGCATCCGCCTTAAAATTTTTAAAAGAGCGGGTAGTTCTTATACGGGATGGAAAATTTCCGAACAGCGTACACCAGACTGTGGTCACTAATTCCGATATGCATGACACCCGAGGATATAATTCTAGAAGGCTCATTAGTTAAAATCACATTAATAAGTGTGCTAGAAGTTGAAGTTACTCGTGTCGGTTCACTTATCAGTTGTGTTAGCTGATAAACAGTACTCAACTGTTTTAATTGTGTTAATTGAGCATCGGTAGTACTGGCCAAATAATTGCAGTTAATGTCACCAAGGAGTAGGTACTCCTTTGACTCCATATCAAGCACTCGAATTATATTTTCCAGGTTCTCAAAGAAACCCTCAGTACAAGTAGGAGGTATATAAAGTGCAGTGACATTAAATGCTCTACTATTAGGTTTCATAATATCAACACTCAATACTTCAAATTCGTTGACAAAGTCATTTCTAAGTCTATAATTGTTTGAGCGCAGATAAAGGCATACCCCTGCTCCGTTTCTATTTCGATCTTTTCTCAAAATTGAGTATCCATCGATTAGAACTAAATTATCTGCTATGGTAGCATCAAGTCTGGTTTCATTTATAGCAACAATGTCAAAATATTGATCATCTAAAAGAATTCTCAATTCGTCAATGTGCTTCATCAGGCTTGCTATATTTAATCTGGCCATTTTAAAGCCCCTAATCTTAGGAAATATAGTAGACTCGTTATTGCAATAAAACTCAATTGGGGCTACAAAGCTACCGTTCATCTCTGGTCAATGAGAATTATAAAGATAACTAATAATATTTTTGGCACGAGCAGCTGTTCCATTAGCGTTCAAATGAAGGTCCACGGTTTTAGGCCTTTGATCATTGAATCACCAAGGATATATACGGATTTCTTGTTGTTTTTGGTGGTGGTCTTGTCATCTACAGACAGAGGAGATGAAGCAGTGTGACCGGTTTGGGTTCTGACAGCAGATTTTCGGTACTACCTTCAGTTTTGTTTTGTTTCTTCTTCTTCTTGTTCTTATTTACCTGGTTTTCACCACCATTCTTTGGGCAAAGTAGAGCGTCTCTTGAGTCTTGTTGTTGTTGCGTGACTTGGTGTTCGTTTACCTCCGCGGTAAGCTCTATGGGCTCTTTAGACTCTGGTGTGTTCAGAATACGAAGAGCAGTAATAAGACTCGACTTTTCTTGTTGAAGATTCTGGATTGTATTATTCTGTATTGACATCGTTTCTCTCATAACTCTTATCTCATCGTTTAAGCGAATGTTTTCTCGGTATAATTTATTCAAATCTTCTTCTTGTTCACTTTGCAGAGAGACAGAGAGACAGAGAGGGAGAGAACATATTATTTTTGTACTTTTGATAAAATGATGAATAATTATAATATATTATGTACAAGTATTTCATTAATTTGAATTAATTTAAATGCTTACGATTATTAGAGACAGAGAGACAGAGAGGCAGATAGACAGAGAGACAGAGAGACAGAGAGACAGAGAGACAGAGACAGAGAGACAGAGAGACAGAGACACAGAGACACAGAGACACAGAGACACAGAGACACAGAGACACAGAGACACAGAGACACAGAGACACAGAGAGACAGAACTTTATTTAAACTCGGAATTTTGTCAGTATTTACACTGCTTTACACGAAAGCCGAGATTATAAAAAATATGAAATATTTACAGGTATATCTGTAGAAAAATATAAAAGTTACTTGTGCTAGTTAAAAAGATTAAGAATATTTTAAGACATTATAATAAATAGAAATAAATAAATAGATTATGCGAATAGAAATTACCAACTACATTATTAAGGATGAGAGCACGCTTAATGGTTCTTAGTTCGTTTGGCAGGTCATTCCATGTTTTTGCCCCTGAATATTTGAAAGAGAGACAGAGAGACAGAATAATTTATTTAAACTCGGGATTTCATCAATTACAAATTGCTTTTCGTGAAAGCCGAGAGAAATGATTAAAATATAGATTATAATTTAGTACAATTATTTTTGTTATTTTCTAAATTGACTAAAAAGATGTTTATATTACAAATAATTTGGCACACATATTACAAATATTACAAGTATAGGAAGCTAATGTGGAAAACTGAAGGTAGAGATTGTTTTCTTAAATACTTTTAAAGACGTGGTTAACTTTACTTCACTAGGTAGGTCATTCCACAGAATAGCACCACTGTAATAAACTATTTTTAAGGTAATTTGTACGTGGTCTAGGCAAGGCAATTTTGTTGTCTCTATCCCAGATTATAACTTTGAGAGTAATCCAAGAGACAGAGAGACAAAGAGAGACAGAGAGAGACAGAGAGAGACAGAGAGAGACAGAGAGAGAGACAGAGACAGAGACAGAGACAGAGACAGAGAGAGACAGAGAGAGAGACAGAGAGAGACAGAGAGAGACAGAGAGAGAGACAGAGAGAGAGACAGAGACAGAGACAGAGACAGAGACAGAGAGAGACAGAGATTTTGATAATTTTCACACCCCTCTCATATACATACACAGTAATTTGTCCCTAAGGCAGACACATTGGAACCAAACTTAGTGTCCAACTTATAAAGGTGTTCCCTTTGGGAGAAGTTACTGTATATATCTAATATATATATATAGTAGTTGAAAAAAATGGAAGATTTGTAATTGACCAAAGGTTCTTGTTTGATGAGAATTTAAGTTACTGTAGATTCTTAAATAGGTCCTGCTCTCACCTGATGGCTGTTTGCAGTCCGACTTGGATTGTAGGTTTGTCGTTGGGCAGGTGGTACAATTCTTCTAGTATCTTGTCTATAGGTAGACATATTAAATGATGGGTTATTATTGGGAATAATTTCAGCTTCCATGTCAACATCAAATAGGACGTCACTAATCCTTTTCTTGGCAATTGCTATTTGTCGTGGGTGGAATCTTCTCAGTGTTTCAGCAACAATTTTCCAAATGCCTGCAGCTCTTCTTGACCTGTGTCATTGGTTGGCGCGGTTTGACATGGTTGTTTGAGGGCAGTAATAGCAGCATGATACATTTCTATCTTGGCTTTTTCCATTTCTGCTGGATCACTATCAGCTTTGCCACATCTTCCCTTCTTTGTAGAGGGTTCAGTTTCACTTTCGCCACTTTGCTCATCACTTTCTTTCATGGACTCGTCAAGTGTACTAGTAGAACTATCCAACACATCGGTAGCCCTTGTGAACATCATGCTTCCATAAAATTTCCAAGTTGGAATAAACACTGAATCGGTATCTGCACCACTTTTCTTGCTTTCTTCATGTCGAATTAGGTTCTTATTAAATATTACCTTCAGACTGTGCCACTGTTTTTGACAATCTTCGACAGACTTCTTCCTTTCCAACAGCTCTACTAACTTCCCTAAAATGGCAGATCGCTTGCATCTGTCTTTGTATTCCTATTTTTGTGATCCTACAGAAGTGGATGTTCTTTAAAAAAGTTTATTAATGTATCTTTCTCGCTGTCTGTCCATTTTGGGACTTCTTTATCCTGAAGCGACCTATTAATCTCGTCAATCATAAACGCCATAGAGGAATAAAAAGGCCATTTAGACTTGTATGTGCAATCTTTTTTACCATACGCTTCACTTCGCGGGTCATGGATGTTTGAAGGCTGTGAATTAGTTTCTTTATATCTTCTATGGTTTTGTTGTTTTTGTTAGCGATGGCATCCAGTGTTTCCTGTCTCTTTACTTTGTTTGTGTATTCGGCCAGTCAGCTATCCCATACACCAGGGTTGTTCTTCAAATCAGTAATGACTTGAAGTTTTAATCTTGTAGAGTCTTCTTCAATTTCTTGAACAGAATGTGAATGTTCTTCGTCGCTGAAATTTACGTCTTCTTCCTGCTCCGCCATTTTGGAGTTTGTTTTCACGCACGACCTCGCGTGGCCGTGGCATTATCCCGTGGGATATGATTACTAAAATCTGATTGGTTAATATCTCAAGTATTGCAAAACACTGCGAGAGAGGTTTCACAAACCGTTGCGTGAAGTTGAACTGCATCCTACTTTGGTGAAACCTGTCTCGCAATGGAAAGCGACACAGGTTCATGAAACGGCGGGTGTTACACGCAATGGCGTTGAGAGACAGGCTTCACAAATCATTACACCGTGTAACAGCGGCTTAAGGTATGTCAAGATAAAGTCGATTGTTTAATTGGAGCCCCCGTGAATTTGCCTAGGGCTACATCTAAAACTGACCCAAATACAACTGACGATGATATCACTATGTTTGAAAAAAATACGGCTTTCCAAATGTTGAAGCCCTTCGATAGACTACACGATAAACCTAACAATGGTAACCCACAACTAGACAAGGGATCAAAGAATTATGACTGTTCATGCGATAAGTGGATGGACTTGGAAAGTATGAAAATGGATATAGAAATATTGCAAAGTAGAGTTGACTCCCTGCAGAGCTTGACAAGGATGAAATTGTGCGCTTACAAACCGAGCTTCAAGATGAGAGAATCAAAAACCAAAAACTCGAGATTGATCTTTGTTTACTAGCCAACAAAAGAATTCATGAAGTCGACAAATTCATGAATAGAATTGACTCGTTAGAAATTAAATTGGAAAACTCCTTAAAGAATAGTGCTAAAGTGGAGAATCCCCAAGAGGAAAATAGTAATCAGACCCCCTCTGTGTCGGTAAACCACATGAATGAAAATATTGAAAGGTCAACTGCAACTTCTTTGGATAAAAATTTAAATCAAGGTTTTGGAGCGCCTCAAAATAACCGGCGTGGTAAAGTGGCTAGTAAAAATCAGTCTGAATCAGCAGCCACTTACAATAAAAAACCCATCTGGCCAAACGAGGACGATGGAATACCTATTTCCCCAAACCGTTTTGAAGTCCTTGAAGTATATGATGTTCCTCAATGTGATGAAGAAATAGCTGAGGTGGAAAATCCAGGCCTAAGCGAGCAAGTTCCCTCACAGGCACACTCGATTAACATAACAGCCGAAGTGGCGAGTCTACGCCCAAGTGAGTGTATACAATCCCAAATAAAAGATTACCGAGAGGCGCAGAAATTGGAGCACAGAAATGAATTCCCTCATGTTCCGCCTAAAAAGGCCGGTAAATTATTATTGATTGGTGACTCTATGATGAAAAACATTAACGTAAAAAAAAACCTGAAAGAGCTTATCACGGAGAAGCTGTATGTCACTCAATCAGTGGAGCAAATGTAGACACTCAATAAAGAATTCAGTGATGTCGTTTTTCATATCGGTACAAACGATCTTGTACAGGAAGATGCAAGAACTGTTTCTACAAAAATTCAAAAACTTATCGACGATGGCAAGCCCTTGGTCAATGACATAGCTATTTCAAGTGTTATTGAAAGAAACGATGGTAAAGTAGTGAAAGAAAATATTTCAACCTTCAATAAAGTACTTCAGGATATGTGTTCAAGATCAAATGTGCACTATATTAGCAATGATAACATAGAAAGTTCTCATTTGAATGGCTCAAGACTCCATCTAAATAATACTGGAGACAGAATGTTGGGAAAGAGTCTTTGCACATTTTTAAAGTCAATAAGAGGGAGTCGAAATTTTCCCAAGAGACTCACAAATCATGCTCCCCCAGGAACGGGACAAGATAAATTGCACAGGAGTCAATTGAAACCCCACGTCAAAGATCGTCAGCAAACCTACTACATGAATCAAGAACAAGTCAGCAGTTGGAAATCCTATCTCCAATATGTTCGCAAAGTAATGACGACGTGAATTTAGACTAAATTGAAAGGCTTTAAGATTGCTGTTTTAAATATTAATAGTTTGTTGAAACATTGGTGAAATTCGGTTTATTTTGACAAGATTGCCTCTTGATATTTTGGCTATAAATGAATCTAAAATTGACGAATTAATTCCGGATACAGAAATAAATATCATAGGATATAACTTAATTCGGAAGGATAGAAATAGAAAGGGAGGCGGCGTGGTCATATATATTCATGATTCCATACCATACTTAGAGAGAAAAGATTTAATTTCAAATTGCCTTGAGATGGTATGTATTGAAGTTAACCGGCCTCACGGTAAGCCATTTCTGGTATGTACGTGGTATCGACCACCAAATTCTAGCTTAGATTTGTTTGATGATTACGAGGTGTTTCTCTCCAAATGCGATTCAGAGAACAAAGAGCTGTTGTTAGTTGGTGATTTAAATTGTAATGTCATCAAAGAATTACCAGATTTTCATACAAGAAAATTGCAATTTTTGTGTTCACTACATGAAATTGATCAACTAATCAATGAACCAACGAGGGCAACGAGAACATCGGCCACCTTAATTTGAACTTCTCTTAACAAATAGATCTGAAAATATTTCATCCTCTGGCGTTATTCACTTAGGGATTTCGGACCACAGCTTGATTTATGCAGTGCGAAAACTTATGATGCCTTGGTATCGAGCAACTATAAAAGAAGTTCGAGATTTCAAGCATTTTGACCAAAATGATTTTTTAGCAGATTTAACGCGGGTGCCCCGGCATGTAATTGAGCAATTTGATGACCCGAATGAGGGTTGGCTTGTTTGGAAATCTCTGTTCCATGAAACACTAAACAAACATGCGCCACTTCGGCACAAGCGAACCAAAACCAAATCCGTTCCATGGATTACTCCGCATATAAAACAATTAATGAGAAACAGAGATTTTCACAAAAAGCAGGCAATAAAACATGACTCAAAACTCCCAATGGGGAAAATACCAGGCTACGCGAAACAAAGTAAATATAGAAATGCGTAATGCGAAATCTAAATATTTTTGTGACAAAATTGATGAGTGTGTGCATCCCATAGATCCGAAGAAAAGTTGGTCACTGATTAACTGATTAATAATCTCCTGGGTAAAAAGAATAAATCTTCCAACGTTACTGAACTTTCTGTTGACGGGACTGTTATCTCAGACCATAAACTTATTGCAGAATCTTTTAATGATTACTTTAAAAATATTGGTCCTTAATTAGCTGCTGATTTGAATGTCGATGTCAGGGGGGATCCAGCAAAAAAATTGAGTGTAGCTTTATGACGTCATAGTCTGTATATGACGTCATAGTTTGTGTGTAAAGTTATGTCAGAAAAGGCCAGGAATTTGTAGAAATACAGCAAATCATGAGTGATCTCATCATACCAACAACATAGAACATCATCTTTACTGAAAATCTTATTGTTAGGGAAATTTGACACTTACGTCATTTTAACAAGAGCTTAAAAAAATCGATCTTTGTAGAAAATATAACAACTTGTAAATATTCAAGAGAGTTAAAAGATAAAAATAGTACAAGCAATCATATCAATACTTAAATTGTCTTGACTAAAGATCATGAATGATTAGTTTAAAACTGATATTACGAAATAAATTACAGTCAGGTTCCTTTTGACGGAAATGTTTGAAGTTCCCAAGCTCGTTTTGAACTTCGCATTTGATTGGCTACTTAGTTGCCATTATCCAATCAAATGCCAAGTTCAAAACGAACTTGCGAACTTCTGGCAATTGCCTTCCAATTTATATACATTGTCTACGAACCTATTTGAAACATTACACCGCTGCTGTAGTCTACAATAGTGTATATACTCCATCCCAATGGCAAACCGTGGGCAAACGCATTTCAACAGCTGTAAAAGGCGGTAGCCTGCGAGCCTTGCCCGAAATTTAAAACCGTGTGACAAATTATACGCATAATTTTCCCAAACATGTAGCGCGTCACCTTGGCATATAAAATCATGCACAAATGTTATCACAACTACTCATTGGTTTATTAAAATTAACATAAAGGCAAAATGCTCTTAAAGATAAAACAAAATACTGAATTGTTGGGCGAAGGTCTTCCGTAAAAATATATCGTCTACCAAGTTATTTAAAATTGTTTGATCATCATACATATATATGAACGTTTAGTTACCTTACTGGTCGGAGTTCGCCTGACCATATCCTTTGACTATTAGGAAACTGGAGGTCACTAAATTGACTAACACCAAGCCCGGCGGAAGCTCTGGAGAAGTGAAGCGGCTAGGGGGGGTCTGGGGGCATGCTTCCCCAGACATTATTGAATTTTGTATGCCCCAGAAAGGCATTTTTGGAGAGTTCTGAGAGGAATTTCCGAAAAATCAATCGGTAAGACAACGGTGATATTCAGGCATTTAAAGAGAAAATTCACGATAATTTAAGGCATTTGTTGCATTAAGAAAATTTAATAATTACGGCTTTTTAACCTGCCGGATTTATTTGCTAACAGAATGTTTAAGCTTCACCTTGGTACGCCGAACTACAAACTGCAGGCAAAGGTAAAATTGTTGTTTAAAAGACAATAAAAAGCAGTCTTCCCACATTAAACTAAAACATAAAATAACCTTCATGACGGGAAAAAGCAAAACGCAAGATGACGAGTGGTAAAAAGAACTCTACCAATAAAAACAACTTTGAATAAATTAGCCATGTTACGCCGGTGAGGTAATAAGGTGAAACTCGGTGCTTAACTAAGTATTCCTTGACAAATCTCATTCTGGACTTCGTTTTCAAGATTGCAGCACCTTATTGTAATAAAACTTAAAAATTTTATATCGCTATTTTTATATATATTTTATATATTTTTAAAAATGCTTATGTCAGCAAAAACATTTCACCAAAAAGTGGGGTGGCCGTGGCCGCCCCTGCCGCCCCAGCTCCGCCGGGCCTGAACACGCAACGATGTATTTCCTTCAGGGCGCCCCGGTCCATGGTCATATTGCTCATATTCATTTACAACGTTTGCGAGCTTGTCAAGACAAAACTGCTTTACGCACTACATTTTCCTGACGACAAGTTGCAGTGCGTCTTCAGCGTGCGTAGATAATAACCTTTCTAACTCTAGTAAGAACTCAGACATCACATTATTTGAGCGAATATTCCACTGATATTTGTCTCACCGCGGTTGTCACTGTTTTGGTAATGTCTTCTCGAGACAAATAATATATAAAAGCGCACCAGGCGACTATGACTTCGTGTTTATAAGGGTTCAAATTGCCTAAACATCCAAGCATCGTTCATCAACAAACTTGATTGGATACTCTTAATCAGTATAGCTCCCGCCAAATTTGAGCTATACTCAAGAATGTACCTGATTGGCTAAGTCTAAACAGTGTAGCTCCCACCAAATATGCGCTACACTGTAAAAAAAAGACGTGATTGGGCAGACATAAATAGCTACACGCATTGGCAACTTGCCTTGCAGGGGCGTGAATTCTATAAACCGACCGGATGCATTTCTATTAATATTCAATTAATTTACGCGTGACTAATAAACATCATAGAAGACGGAGTTCTTCGAAGTTTAATAACTTGACATTGATTTTGCCTGAGTATTCTACAACAACGGATGTCATATTATCGACCTGCTTTAGTACAGAAGAATGCGCAATACATCAAATTTCTGTATTTCTTTACAAATTTTGACTGATGCGTAAGCATCGTTCGCTACACTCTGGATCCGCCCCTGGATGTGACCGAGGCAGTACCGGATGACTGCACCGGTCCCTCCCCAAACACCCGATTCAGATCTTCCCAAATCAATGTAGCCAATGTTGTCCTGACTTTAAGAAATCTGAAGCCTTCCAAAGCAACCGGTTTAGATAAAATACCGGCCAAAATCTTTAAGATATCGTCAGATATAACTGCACCATCGTTAACAATAATATTCAACAGGTCTCTTGCATTAGGAATATATGTTGATGAATGGAAATATGCACAAATATCTCCAATTTTTAAATCTGAAGTCAGACAAAAATGTGAGAATTATTGTCCTATCTCAACCTTACCGATAATAAATAAAGTTTTTGAAAACACGCCGGGTCAGCGTGCGCCGTTTTGAGGCCAACTGAGTGTCGGCGAAATTTTCTCAATTTCCGCGGGTAAAGCCGAGAGACTGGGAGCAAGAAAATTTGCATATAAACAACGCGGGATTATGGTAATATGTCACGCGGGACAGTCAAATTGGAGGGACATTTAAACAGATCAGGTTTTTAGCATTCATTTGGTACCAAACATGTACGAAATGGGTTGTTGCTGCCATGTTTGAAAGTCCCTGATGAATGTACAATGTTTGTCACGAAATGCCTCCTATTCGAAACAATCGATTTGCAGTTGGTGCATTCATGAAGGCAAAACGTGATCAGGCAATTCAAGCAGCCAGTGAAAGAGCAGAACGTGAGAAGGAACTTCAAACACAGCAGCGAAGAGTCACAAGGCTGAAAGGCAAGGTACTTTATAAACCTGAGTATATTTATTGTGTCTTATTATTGAGAATATTTATTGGTGAACATAAACAATTTCCAGTAGGTTTTCTACATATATACAGTAAAAAGATGACGGTGTTTTTATTGTGACTCGACTAAACACCTCAGTTGGCTGCTCCCACTGTGAGCACATTCCTACAAATATAACTTACGAACTGTGAAGATCTGCTCTGATATGTTTTCCTATCTTTAAACAATAGCTTTTAAGATGCTTTGTGAACAATATGTTGGACTTACAGACAATTTATGAAAGTAAACAAGTTTGAATTTTGAAGCCTAACAGAAGGGTATGTTTTCCTTTTTTTACTTTTATTTCCTTATAAAACCTAATTTACTTTGTTTGCAGATCAGTAAAGCTAAAGATAAATATGCTGCATTACAGCAAAACATTCAAGTTGCTCCAAATATAAACAATGTAAGTTAAGTTTTAGAAGAAAATGCTATATACAAATTCATGCAATGAAACTGTGTACAATAATCTAGTACTAATAATACCATATCGGAGCTTGTTTGTAATTAACTTTTATGCTCCTTCCTATTCTTCACTCCAGTTTATCATTTCCATTTCAATTTTGAAGATTTTATTCTGTTCTAGGCTTATTATTTTTGCATATCTGTTGTAGGCAGTAACCAAACCAGAACGATCACCAACATCTCTCCATGCAGGAAACTACAGTTCCCAAAGAACTTTGCGAAGAAGAAGAAGAAGAAGAAGAAGACAGACAGACATTTCATTCAGCTCTCGCAATCCATGGAGGAACACTGACCAACAAAAGGCCAGCACTTGATGGTTTGTTTGATACATTAAATAAAAGATGTAAAATTGAAGATCTGGGGAATTATGTTTTGTCTAATGACAAACTTACTTCCTATATTATTGAGCAAAAGCAAAGGAAAGATAGGAAAGCTTTTGAAAAATCAAAGGATAATGTGTTGAGAAGTATTGCAACATATTATACTGCTGGAGTTATGGGGAAGAGAAAGTACCAAGCAGTTAGACTTTCTTCTTCCATGATGTATAACAGGAATCAGAAAAGAACAGCAATTAACTTTTTGCCAAAATGTCCAATTCCAAAGTTAGTTACCTATAATACACTTGCTCAGGAAATTAAGTCAGTAGATATTGGGACTATCTATGACATTAAGCAAGAGTTTAAGGCTTACATTGGGGAGGATGAGAACATAAGTGGTTGTTTTAGAGATTTAAGAGAATATTTACCTCGGTTGGCTAAATTTTATTTGAGTATTCAGTCCCGTGCCAAAGTATTAAACTGGTTTGGAAAAACAGAAGGAACATTTCTACTTGCTTTTGGTGGTGATGGGTGCCCATTTGGCAAAAATGAAAGTGCTTGTTCTTTCCTTCTTAGTTTTATTAATGCTGGAAAACGCATAGCTTCAAGTAGTCACAACTCTCTTATTTTTGGAGCAAATTGTGAGGAAACTTCATTGGTTGTTAAGAAGTATGTATTGGCAGTGTGCAAGCAAATGGCAGACCTAAAGGGTAAATTATTTGAAATCAATGGCCTATCTGTCACATTTTCAATTGAGGAATTACCCAATGACATGAAAATGCTGGCAATGCTTGGTGGGGAATTAAACAATGTAGCATCATATTTCTCGACATTCGGGAATGTATGCCAGTCTGACATGGGTGATTTAAAAGGGAAATATGGAAACCTTGGGCTTATCCTGACAGAGTTAAGACTGCTGCTGTTGAAAAATTGAAATCAATATTAACGGGCAGGTCTGGGTCAGACAAGTTCAAACGAGGCAAGGTGACTGAATTCATTGCCAAGAGGAAGAGTCGGCAGGAATTTGTTCCTCTTGTTAAAGAATTAATTAACAAGGCACATGTTGAGTCACTTCATTGAAGAATAATGCATGGCAATACTTTTTTAAGAGCTTGTTAAAGGAAGCTATTGCAAAATCAAAACTGCAACCTTCATCTTGCAAACTATTTTCAAATGTACCAAGAGTTGCTTTGCAAAAGTTATTTCTGCTCTCCAGTATGAAGTTAAGGCAAAACGGTTAGCTGGAAAAGTGAAAAAGTGGCACGATGAGACTCAAGGGAGCAAAGGCGATATGACATATCGCTTCACTGGCAAGGACTCCAGGCTGTTCTGTCATAATTTCATGCGGCTCATTAAATCAATTAGCCAGACTGGAGATAACCAGAAACAAAGGCAATTTGTCTTGGCATTAGCTTATATTGGTCTCAAAAGTTGCGTGATTGCTGCTCTATTTTTAATAGATTTAAGATTGATGAAGGTGATCTTCCAAAACTTTCGTCTGTGGCATGTGAATACTACCGTGCTAATTATTATTATTATTTATTTAATATTATTTATACACGGTGGCTTAACCATCTTAGTAAAAAATGTATAAAAAATGTATAAAAATGTATAAGAGTGTATAAAAGGTTCCCGTGTTAACTAAATTATATCTAACTAAATCTAGAGCTAAAATAATATATTTACATGTATTTTATTATAATACTATGCATAAAGCGTTTCTTTACAATAACCTAACTAAAAACTATAAAATAACTAATAACTAACATAATTTGCTAAAAATGACTCATTTACATTAATGTAATCACATAAGTGATGTTTGAAAGTGCTATCTGTGATCATTAGATCTTTAAGTTCAGTTGGCAGATAGTTCCAGGTTTTAGCTGCAGGTAGCTAAAACTTCGTTTCATGGCATTAGTTCTTGGTTTTGACAGCATCAGCATATTATGATTGCTACGTAAATTATACTGGCTATTTACTGACAATTGAAAATGGTCAGTTATTGCTTTTGGAGCCTCATTTCTCAATATTTTACGCATCAACAAGAGCATTCGTTCTAATCTTAATCGATTTAAAGGTTGCCAATATAATTTACTAAGAATATCTTTTGAACGAATTTCCCAACTATCTCCAGTGATTACCCGTGCAGCCCTATTTTGAAGTTTTGATTGTAAAGTCAAGTTTCAATTTTGCCATACCAAAGAGCAATAATCAAAGTGGGGCTGAACAAGAGCATTATAGATTTGCGTCAGAGTACATCGTGGAACAAAAGGTTTGATTAATTTAATCGCAACTATTCCTCGTGAGACTTTTTTGCTGACGCTGTCAATCTGATTCTCCCATCCTAATTTATCATCAATGACAACACCAAGACTTTTTGTGGTGTGAACTCTGTTGACAGATTCACCCCCGATTCTAATAATTGGATCTTCAGTAATCTTACTTAGATTATGGCGAGAGCCAATAATCATATATTCAGTCTTAGAAGCATTGAGTGTTAATTTATTAGCTACTAACCAATCGTGAATATTATTAAGCTCAAAGTTTAATTACCTCTCCAATTCTTCAACAGATTCTGCAGATGTAGTGACATTAGTGTCATCTGCAAACATTGAAGGTTTTGAATGATCAAGGCAATTTAGCAAATCATTGATGTAAATCAGGAATAAGAGAGGGTCTAAGTTCGATCCCTGAGGAACTCCGCATTCAATTAATTATTTATTTTACAAATTTGATGTCTTTTGTTTAGATAAGACATAAACCACTTCAGAGCATCCCCTGTAATTCCATAAAGTTGTAGCTTGTTTAGTAAAATTTTATGGTCAACGGTGTCAAACGCTTTCCGTAAATCAAAAAACAAAATACCGTTTATAAGACCTTTATCGATATTCAAGAGCCAATTATTTGTAGCATTTAACAATGATGTTGTAGTTGAGTGAGATTTTCGAAATCCAAAGTGATTGTCGGGCAATATGTTGCTTTCATCTATGTATTTAATTAGTTGATTGTAAATAATTTTTTCGAAAATTTTGGCCACAATTGATAACACGGATATTGGTCTGTAGATACTGAAGTCAGATTTATCCCCATTTTTATATACAGGTGAAACAAAGGCGTTTTTAAGGTCCTCTGGGAAGATCCCTAATTGCAAGGATCCGTTAAATATTTTAGTTAATGTAGGACAGATAATTTCAGCAGAATCCTTGATAAGTCTAGCGCTATAGCACAGAATCCTTGATAAATCTAGCGCTAATGCTTTATTTTTGCCAACTTCAGTTAATCCAACAATTTGGACCATTGGTCATGTTGTCCCTGTGCATACCAAGTATATGTTTGATGTGTATGGACAAGGGCTACTGACTGTTACAATGGAGGGGAGAGAGGCAAAACATATTGCTCTTCTTAGATTAAGTCTGAATACCACATATCAGAAGCGGTGGGTTGAAATTTTCAGGCACAAGTATATAATGCTTGTGTGGTTTCCAGAGCATGGCCATGAGCCATGCTCTAAACAAGTAAAAATGTTTACATCCCACCAAGAGTTTTCAATGACACCAATTATTGTTATTGTGGGTTAGAAAAAACTAATGAAAGTGATCTGAAGTCTTCTTTTTGTGGGGACAAGCTGACAACCCTAATTGATGAAAGTGTGTGCATCAGGGGGAAAAATTGCTGGTTTAGTTTTCTAAAATCTCAACTAGGGATAGCCATCTCAACAAACGTGTGACAAGTCGTATTGTTTAAATCGGCCTTTAATATTGGCCACCTTAAGAATTTTATTCCGGCTAACACCAGACGATTTTATTCAGCATACGGGGAGGTCTTGGGCTATAAATAAAGGGTTAAGCAACCATGTCGCACTATCTCCTTAACCCTTTATAGTCCATTGGCCACTTTAAGAATTTTATTCTGGCTAACGCCAGACGATTTTATTCAGCATATGGGAAGGTCTTGGGCTATAAAGGGTTAAGGTGGTTTATCACTCGTGAGATATCCTGGTCAATACTCGCAATATATTTCATATTTCGACACATGCATGTATTATTCTCTATATCCATTACAATACAAATGTACATAGACCACTTTCATAATGGCCACCACTTTAAATATTCTTTTATGTGCATCTAAATAAGCCTTCGTAGCCTCGTTATGAAGCAAAGATTCTTTTGAATTGCAGACACACAAACGAGACTAGAAAGGCTTATTATTAAGGTAATTGACAACAACACTGGTGGGTGTCCACAGTAATAGGCTTAGCTGTTGTGGTTGCCCTGCCTATTCGTTGTAATTATGTTCTGTAATTCATTGTATTATTTATTTTGATGTCATTGTTGTATGTTTTAGGCAAAGTTTAATAAATTAAATAATTGGAAAATTGTATATTTTAATGTTTTAGATTATGTCATGTCATCAATGCCAGACATACAGTAAAATTAAAACGCAAGCACCAGAACTTATCCCTATAAAAGTGAACAATGCTCTGGAGTTGGTTGGGATAGATTTAATTGGTAAGTAAAGCCATGGAACAAATTATATATTATTATATTAATTCTATAATCTGTAGATTTGTGCTGCACTAAGTAGCAAAATGAAAAGGGGACGTCCAAAATCAAGGTGATATCAATTGTGAGTGTCCCTACTAACAATACTTCATTTTTCTTTTGTAGGGCTACTACCAACTGCAGATGGCTATAAGTATGTGTGCACCTTCACTGATTATTTACCCCATCAAGGACAAAAGTGCACTTGGTGTTGCAAAATGGATCAAGACATTTACATGCAGGTACCTCATTAATTTATCTTGAACAGAATAAAGTTTATATGTACCCAAACCCGCCCTGCTTTGTTATATTACTCTGTCTAACACCAGATGATTTTACTTGCCAAGGGAAGGGTCTTGCATGCTTACACCATCTGACACTGTGTCTTGTTAACTCATTGGGACGCAATGTGCCAAATGCACTCTACTTTGTTACTTTACTCTGTCTATGCCAGACAATTTTACTTGTCAAAGGAAGGGTCTGAAGTTTTGGATGTCATTATCTTTAGATGGGGTGCACCTTCACGACTGCTTTCCGACCAAGGAAGAGAGTTTGTTGCCAAAGTTAATGATAAAGTGTGCAAAGAATTTGGAATAAAGAGATCAGTCACCAGTGCCTATCATCCACAGACAAATGGATTAGATGAAAGAACAAATCAAATTTAAAACAACGGCTGTCAAAACTTGTCAACGATACCAAAATAATTGTATTATAGCTACGGCAAATTGGTGGAAGAAAAAAAGCTAAGTGGCCCACTGTTACGAGCACTGAAGGGTGTTTCACCGGCAGCAGATACTAGCCGAAGAGCAAGGACCTTTGGGAACTCTCCTCTCGGCCGTATACCAACGCTGGTGTTACCAAAAAACTACTTTTAGGTATACTCGTGGTCCTGTCCGTGCTGCCTCGTCCCTCCCCCCTGTGGGGAAGGCCTGATCGTTTTCTTTCTTCTGCTTTGAGGTCTTTACATTTTTATCTTTTTGTCCGTGGTTTTGGACAGTTTGTCAGCCCTTCCTTCGGGTAAGACGTCTTTCCCTTTCTCAAACAGGGCTGTTCGTACCACCCTCCCTGACCTTGCCCTTCGTGGGCAGGTTAAGGCTTCAGTGGAAGAATTGCAGCGCGATTTGAGCTCCGTGGTCGCTCCGTTAAAAGATCATTTCGCGTGTATTCAATCGTTCTCTGCTACAGAGCTGCAGCTTGTTTTTACTAGTGCCGCCAAGATGGGGGACACTCTTAACCGGCGGTTGACCTTTCTACCTCACCCCCTAGTTTTTAGCAATATGTCTCCCTATACTCTAGTGACGGTTTCCCGCCTTCCTTATGTGATTCCGTTGGCTGAGGTCCAGTTGGCTTTGAGTCGGGATGACCAATCAGTTCACCGTGTTTTAGTTAATGGTATCCCCAATGGGGACATTACATTACGTACGAAACTTTCGGCGGCGATACCTTCGTCCGTGAAAATTAAGGGTCATGTGTGCCATGTTCGGTATCATGGCCAAGTTCACACCTTTTTCCGGTGTGGTGGTATTGGGCATTTAGCTACGGCTTGCCCTCAGCGCCCTGCCCCTGGTACTCGTAGGCCGAGTGGAACTGGCGCTCCTTCTGCTACTGATGGGCCCCCTCCAGCCGCTCGTGATCGTCTGGCTGCCGGCGGGTCATCTACCTCTGAGTGTGATCGTCCAGTGCGCCCTCGGTGGTCTGATGCTGCCCGGGGTGCGCGGTCTTATGCTTCGGCGGCCTGCTCTTCCAGGAGTGCTCCTCCTCTCCCGCCTCGTTGAACAGGCGTCCAAACAACTCCTCCTATGGAGGAATCTACGTCTGAGGTCTTACCGGAGGGCCCTCCTCTTGGTCCTCCCATCTCTGATCCCCCTGTCTCAACCACTCTTGTGGGCAGGAAGAATGCTAAGCGCAAGCGACCTGCTGCATTGCCTGAGAATGACAGCTGAGCTATCCTCTTTCTCTATCTCTTTTCTGGTCTGGATTTTTCCCTTTTTTCATTCCGACCATTCTTATGTATTTTTGGAGATTTCCTTGCCCACTGCTGTCAAGCGGGACAAGGGCCTGTGGAAGTTTAACACATCCCACTATAAAGATGAGGCCTTTTGTTCTGAAATCGTACGATTTTGGACGGATTGGCGTTCTGAGCAGGGTTGTTTCTTCTCTCTCTTCTTGGTGGGACGCTGGTAAAGTACGGCTGAAAAGTTTGATCCAACGTTTATCGCGTGCATCGTCTCGTGCACAACATTGTAAAATCAAAGAGTTAAAGACAGAGTTAACGCTATTCAAATACGGCTTAATAATAGTGAGCAGCTCCCTGGTCTTATGGAGGAAACTAAGGCCGCTCTGGCCTCCGAGCTTCTTTTGGAAGCAAAGGGGGCTCAGGTGCGCGCTAATGTTCGGTGGGTTGAAGAAGGGGAGTCGTTGACAACCTATTTCTTACGCCAGGAGGTTGTCCGGGGTCAGCAGCGGCTTATCAGTGGCGTCCGTCATCCTGATGGTTCTGCTGTTGATTCCACGGCTGATACCCTTGGTGTTTGGAGAGACTTTTACTTTGGACTGTTTTCCTCTCAACATCTTGAGACGGAGGAGCAATCACTTTTCCTGGACAGTCTAGAACGTACATTGTCTCCGAGTTGTGTGAGAGAGACCTCACGGAAGAGGAGTGCCTCTATGCTCTCAGGCATATGGCTTCCCACAACTCTCCTGGTGTCGATGGTTTCCCGGCCGAATTTTATGTTCGGTTCTGGCAATTATTGAGCGCGGACTTTGTCAACGTAATCAACTCGTGCTACCATTGTTGCCAACTGTCTTTGTTGCCTAACACTCTTGTTTAAGAAGGGTGACCTTCTTGACACCGCAAATTGGCGTCCAATCACGTTGCTTTGTGCGGACTACAAAATTGCGGCCAACGTGTTATCTAATCGCCTCCTCAATGTTATCGCTTCTGTGGTGTCACCAGATCAGTATTGTGGCATTCCGGGGCAATTCATGGGGGAGAATGTACGTCTTCTCCACGACGTCGTTGATCATGACAACTCTGAGGAAGTGCCTGCAGCAATTTTGTCCCTTGATCAGGAGAAAGCCTTTGACCGTGTAGAGTGGGCGTACATGCATAAGGTCCTCGTTAAGATGGGTTTTGGTTCCTCCTTTTGTAAATGGGTGGCTTTGTTATATTCCGACGTCAACTCACGCGTGATTGTTAATGGTTTCCTCTTGGACCCATTTCCGGTTACTCGGGGAGCTCGGCAAGGGTGTCCTTTGTCTCCCTTACTCTATGTTCTCGTTGCGGAGTCATTAGCTTGTGCGATATCTGAGTTCGATAGACTGGTCCATCATCGAATATGTGGCTTGTTGCGAAGTCAAACTTCGGTTATTGGTCGACTTTATTACAGTCGGTTTTGATACAATTATGCCACTCAAGGAAGTTAAGCTCCACAATAATGATCCACCGTGGATTACTGCAGAGTTTAAGAACCTAGTCAAACTGCGTCAGAACGCCTTCTCTAAAGGCGATATGCAGCTCATCGTTATTATCGTAACTCTGTAAACCGTGAAAGAAAACTTTGTCGGAGCAAATTCTTTTTCTCGAAGGTTCAGCACCTCAAAGGTGGAAAGAGATCAAGCGTATTTCTGGTATGGTACCTACCACCAGTTCGGACGATTTGTTGTCTCATCTTCATGTTGATGAAGTCTGCAATAACCAACCAACTGTAGAAATTGCAAACATGATAAACGCTGCTTTTTTGGAACCCATGCAATCATACCATCGTCTCTCCTCTCTCCCTCCTTTTGAAGAAGATCAGGATCCCATTGATATTCCCGAAGCGGCCGTACGCATTTCACTACAGAATCTCAATCCACATAAAGCCTCAGGCCCGGATGGAGTACCTAACTGGCTACTGAAAGAGTATGCGTCAATTCTTGCACAACCAGTTTGTTCAGTGATCAATAGTTAATTTAAAGAGCAGAAGCTTCCGTGATCATGGAAACTTGCCAATGTTACTCCACTTCCAAAACAAAAACCAATTACAGATGTAAAGGAGCACCTTAGACCTATTTCACTGACCTCCACAATTTCTTAAGTTGCAGAAGATTTCGTGGTTGCATTATTTATTGGCCCTGCTGTTCTCGAAATGATTGATCCCGACCAATTTGGCACAGTTCCCAAATCCTCAACTGTGCTAGCTCTAGTATGCATGATTCACCAGTTGGCAGAAGCTACGGATGGTACGGGAGCTGCTGTGAGATTAGTGTTATTTGACTATAGAAAGGCATTTGATTTAATTGATCATACTCTTTTGGTGCAGAAAATCTTTAGTCTATCCATTCCCCGTGGTATTGCATGTTGGGTTTCTGACTTCACACTAAACAGGCAACAACGCATGAAGCTTTGAAAATGACCTCGGTGCCGTGCATGACGATATTGTTTCTCACACCGGCAAGCTTGAATACATGGAAAATCAAAACCGCCGAAATAACATTAGAATTGATGGCATCCCTGAACACGGAAACGAAACGTGGGAGGCATCTGAGGTGAAAGTGACGGAAACCAAATGCGAGGCCCTGAAACTTGACGAAGAAATCGAGATCGAAAGAGCTCATCGTACCGGTAGGCGAACTCGGAAACTAGCAAGTGGTGAATCAGTCCAATCTCATCGTACTATTATCTGCCGTCTTAAAAATTGGAAGCAGAAGGAAACCATTCTAAAGGCAGTTAGACGCGAGAAGCCGAACGGGATTTTCATTAATGAAGACCTGGCGAAGGAAACAATCAAAAGACGGAAAGGCCAGATGCCCGAGCTAAAGCCAGCCAAAAAAGATGGGAAGATAGCGTATTTTGTTCTTGATAAACTCATTATCAAAGATAGGCCTGTATAGTCAACGCAAATCAGATAAGTAATTACACTACAGTATAAATTATTTATATGGCTTCTGTTAGTTTAGAACATTTGCCTTTTAGTCATTTGGATGATGATGAATTTACAATCGCATTTTTCGAGCTTGCAAACGGTCGTTTACGTCTATCGGATGATAGATTATCGAGTCTGAAATTTAATCCACTACTAACTTGTGGAGAAAAGCATCTAGCCTTTTCATCTGATCTAGATCCTGATGTGAATTATTGTTCTGGTTTGCGTGATTCTGACTACTATATAGAAGATCAATTTAATGAATGTTTTTCACAAAACTTTTCAAACTCAAATTGTTTATCATTTCTACATTTGAATATACGCAGCCCATCTCGTGGCTTAACTAATTTATTGACAAATATAAACACCAAATTTTCTATGATTGGTGTCTCTGAAACATGGTTCCAAAACTCTTCGAATTTGGTAGACATTGATGGTTTTAATTTCGTACACAATGATCGAGTACGCAAAGTTGGAGGCGGAGTTGGTATTTATATATCTGCATAATTAGATTTCAAAATACGCCCTGACTTAGCATTTCCAAATCAACTCTGCACGGAATTCTTGTTTATTGAAGTTCGAAGATCCAATGAAAAAAACGTAATAGTAGGTATTGTTTATAGACCGCCAAATCAAAACCCCGCAGACTTTGTCGGTGACCTTAATCTCGTTTTAGCAAATATTTCTAAAGAAAACAAAACGTTTTATTTTATGGTAGATCCAAATCTTAACCTAATTAACCATGATTGTCATCAACCAACAAGTGAATTTTTAGATTTAATGTATTCAAATATGCTTTTTCCCTTGATTACGCGTCCCACAAGAATAACTGCACACAGCGCTACATTAATTGATAATATCTTTACAAACAATTTAGACAGCAATTCATTTAATGGTCTTTTGTTTACGGACATCACAGATAGTCTACCAATTTTTTCGGTTTACCGCACTAATGACTTCAACGTAAGGAAAATAACAGTCGGCAATCCGTTTATCGTGACAGAATCGAACACAATATTCTCCAATTTAAGAATAAGTTAAAAGACATCGATTGGTCTGATTTAAACAATCATAATAATGATTCTTCTCGTGCTTATGATTTTTTCTTACAAAAGTTTACCGCGACCTATAGCTCGTGCTTCCCAATAAGAAAGATTAAATATAAAAACTTTATTAGAAAACCATGGCTTTCTCGCGGTCTTTTAAAATCTATAAATAAAAAAAAATAAACTCTATAAACAATATTTAGCTAAGTTGACAATAGAAACCGAGATGAAATATAAGGATTATAAAAAAAAATAACTCAAACACTACGTATTGCTGCTAAGAAACTTTATTATGAGAAAAAACTTGAAAATTCTAAATCGAACATTAAAAGTACTTGGAAAATTTTAAATGAACTGCTTAACAGGAAAAAATGTAAAAATAAATTACCGTCTGTATTCAGAACTGATAATCAAGTAATTTCTGACCCGGCTGACGTCGCTAATAGTTTTTGTGGGTTTTTCACCAGTATCGGTCCTAATTTAGCAAAAAATATCCCTGCTTCTTCTAAAAATCGTAGTTATTTCATGAAAAGAAAGTTTTCTAATTGTTTTTTTTCCGATGAAGTCAATCAACCTGAAGTTGAGGATTTGATTAATGGCCTTCGTACTGGTACCGCTGCTGGGTTTGACAACATTCCTGTTAATATTGTGAAAGAATCTGCATATATAATTTCAAATCCTTTAATGCATATTTTTAACATATCCATTCGATCTGGCACATTTCCCGACCAAATGGAAGTAGCGCGTATCATTCCTATTTTTAAATCAGGCGACCAAGATTTAGTCACAAATTATCATCCAATATCTGTATTACCTGTTTTTTTCAAAATTACTTAAAAAAGCCGTTTATAATCGTTTTATGAAATATTTAATCAAGCATAATATACTCTTCAAAAACCAATACGGATTCACAAAAAATTATTCCACATCTTACGTCTTACTAGACCTGTATGATAAGATATCAGATGCTATTGATATTTAACAATTATTCACCGAAGTAGAGGTGAATAGTGCTGGATATTCACCGAGCCGCTTCGGCGAGGTGAATATCCACACTATTCACTGACACTGAGGTGAATAATTGTTTTAGCATATACCTCATAAATGAAATAATAAGTTTAACATTCTTATATTTTTCGGTATTTTCATACAAGGCACTGTCACAGCCTCGATTATCTTGGCGTACTCGATATTTGTCGACAAAATGGTTTTTACAACTTTTGAATATATTAATGGCTAGAAAATTGTAAAGAAACATACCTGTGGACACTAGTAGATAACCCCCCCCATCCAGTGTATCAAAGGGATGCCGCCTCATTAAATATTCAGCGTGACTCACGCATGACTCACGCACCATGACTCACGCATGACTCACGCATGACTCACGCCTGTGACATGATTGGGCAAGACTAGGATAATTAAGCTATATAAGCTCGGTGATGTCGTATAGTTGTTACTTTTCCTAAAGTGTTTTACCTGTGGAGTTTACTGTCTGCGATATAGCGTTTTCTTGGGAGATATTTTCGAAGTGTTCTTGTCTGATTTTAAGGTAAGATGTTTTGTACTTATTCGTTTTATATTGCCTGACGATGTTCACTGTGTGTTTTATCAGAGTTTAATATACATTTTGTTTCATTGACAGTAATGGATCTTATCGAAGTAATCAAAGGTTGTACAAACGTCGAGGAAATTGAGGCGCTGGAATGGCTCTTTGATTTCGAGGATAGGCATAAGGAAGCAGCCTTGTTTCAACGTATCATTATATTGTCGAATGCCTTGGAGCGTGATTTGGAGAACGAACGTTGTGGGATTGCTACGGTGTTAATGGATGGTTGGTCGGACGAGCAACGCGAATCCTTCAAGCGAGATTGGAACGATGATTCGTTTTTGGCCGAGATGGACAACGGCGGTCAGGCCCCCGAACCGGCGATACCCTCGTTAATGGATGGTTGGTCGAACGAGCAGCACGAATCCTTCAGAATGGATTGGAACGACGATTCATTTATGGCCGAACTAGAGGATATTTCTGATGTCTCTGGTGAACCGTCAATACCCGAGGTATCTATCCAAACCGGAGAAGGAAGCCGAAAACGAGCCGCTAAACCAAGTACGGAATCAATACCAAGTAAGAGATCTAAAACTGTTCCGTTATTTACGATAAAATCTGTTAAGCAAGTACGCGTTAAAAAGTTTAAGACCACAGGCCTTGATTATCGCGTTCAGTTTGGCGATTTACAAGTCCAAGGTTTGCCCGATATCCTGAGGCAGTTACATCATGTATTTGAAAGCCTACTCGATCGCGTAACAGATGGTATTGCTATGCATGATCAGGTCAGGTTTATTATGCATTCGCCTCAACTCGAGTATCCTATTTCGTTAGCATTTATGTCTCGTGAAAGATTAACCGTCGAGAGAATCTTGGCCGAGATCGAAAGAGTTATTCAGTCGAATGATTCGTTTAAGTTAGATGATTCGATTACCGTCAATATAATCCATGTCGAAATGCCACACGGTGGAACGGGAAGAAAGCGAAAGATTGCTAACCTAGATAAATACCTTACACGAAAACACTGTATCGTCCGAATCCAAAACAAGGACGATCTCTGTCTTAGCCGGGCCATCGTTCTAGCCAAAGCCAAAGTGGACAATGATGAACGGTACTCTAGCATAAAGGATTGTCGGGGACCTTTACAAGGTGACCTTGCTCGTGAATTGCATGAAAATGCCGGCATACCACTCGGACAGTGCGGTATCGAAGAAGTGAAAAAGTTTCAAGTCTATTTGACCGATTACCAGATAAACATTGTCTCGAAAGAACATTTGAATGCACTTATTTACTCTGGCCCTGAGGCACCGAAGCGTATTTATCTCTACTCCCACGATAACCACTATGACGTAATTACAAGCATGCCAGCTTTCCTCGCTCGTAAGAAGTACTGTCATACGTGTAAGAAGGGGTATGATAAAGTGGAAGACCACCTCTGTGGCGATACGTGCAAGTTATGCTACACGCAAAACTGTCCGATTACAAGCTGGGTATTTTGCAACGATTGCGCTCGATTTTTCAAGAGCCAAGAGTGTTTCGACAGGCACAAAGCATCCGTGGGCGAAAAGCGTTCAATTTGTGCATCTGTCATAAAGTGTCAACACTGCAAACAGGTGGTGAAACGAGCTAATCAACACCCTCAGAGACATCACTGCGGTCTTGTTCGTTGTACAGTTTGTCAAGAGTACGTGGTACCTGAAGACCACCAGTGCTATATTCAACCGGCGAAGAAAAGAAAAACTACTCATCAAACGCGATCGGACACGAACGATTTAGTAGATGATGAGGCGGACGTAGGGGAAGAAGCCAGCGACAACGAAGGCGAAGAAGGCGGTTATAACCAATTATTTTTCTTTGATTTTGAATGCGTGCAAGAAGGCGGCGAACACGTACCGAATTTATGCGTTGTTCACGACGAAAGCGGGCAAGAGTGGGTGTTTAGCGGCGAAAATACACGGGACGAATTTTGTGAATGGTTATTTCAAGACCACAATTCGAACAGTCTAGTGATGGCTCATAATTTCCAGGGATATGACGGGTATTTCATCCTACAATATCTCCATAAGAATGGTTTGGTACCGGAAGTTATTATGAACGGTGCAAAGATATTAACACTAAACGTTCCAGAATTAGGCATTAAGTTTATCGATTCGCTATGCTTTATCCCAATGAAGCTCGCGAGCTTTCCGAAAACGTTTGGTCTGAACGAACTTGCCAAGGGCTATTTCCCACATCACTTCAACACCGAAACCAACCAAAACTATCAAGGTCCTATACCCGACGCAAGCTTCTATGATCCAGACGGAATGCCTGCCGATGATCGTACTAAGTTTTACCAGTGGTATAATAGTCAGAGAGCCAATAACTACGTTTTCGACTTTCAAGAGGAAATTCTGAAGTATTGCCGATCGGACGTCGACATCCTTCGACGTTGTTGCCTAGAATTTCGCGAACTGTTTCGTTCTGTTACTGATATCGACCCGTTTAAAGATTGTCTCACAATTGCCTCGGCATGCAACTTAGTCTTTCGAAAGAACTTTCTTCGTGAAAAAACAATTGCCGTTATTCCACCGCATGGATATAGACCTCATGATAAGCAATCGGTTATTGCCCTAAAATGGTTAGCGTATACCGCGCAATGCAACGATATTTCCATTCGGCACTCTCGCAATTTTGGCGAGCAACGTATCGGACAGTACCGTGTTGATGGGTATCATGCAGAGTCAAACACCGTCTACGAGCTCCATGGATGTTTCTGGCACGGCTGCGTCTCTTGTTACGCCAGAGACACCGTTAACCCCGTCAGTCAGCAAACCATGCAAGATTTACATCAGCGCACGCTCGAGAAAACGCGTTTTCTAAAACGTCAAGGTTACAACGTGATTGAGATGTGGGAGTGCGACTTGAAACGTCAACTCGAAGCAAACTCGGACATGAAAACGTATTTCGATAATTTTGAAATTTCTGAGCCTCTCGAACCCAGACACGGACTGTACGGAGGGCGGACGAACGCGGCGAAGTTGTTTCATCAATGCCAGCAAGACGAGCAGATTCATTACGTGGATTTTACAAGTTTGTATCCATGGACGAATAAGTACTGTTCATATCCAGTGGGCCATCCTGAGATTATCACCGAGAACTTTGGCGATATCACAGAGTATTTCGGTTTGGTTAAATGTACCGTTCTCCCCCCACGTGGTCTTTACCATCCGGTTCTACCGTATCGTGCTCACGGAAAGCTTATGTTCCCGCTGTGCCAAACTTGTGCTGACGGATTGAACCAAGAGCCATGCAGTCATACAGACCAGGAGCGTGCAATTCAGGGTACTTGGGTCACCAATGAATTAGAGAAAGCGTTGGAGAAGGGTTATCGTCTGGTTACCGTTCACGAAGTATGGCATTTCCCTAGACAGAGCAACGAGCTCTTCAGCGAGTACATCGATACATTCCTGAAGATTAAACAAGAATCCAGTGGTTTCCCCGAGGGTTGCGACACCGATGAGAAAAAGCAGCAGTATATCGACGAGTACTATCAACGCGAAGGTATCCTGATGGATCGGAACAAGATCGAGAAAAACCCTGGCCTCCGTGCACTGGCGAAGTTGATGTTAAACTCGTTCTGGGGTAAGTGTAATACTTAGTGGTAAAAAAAGGGGGAAGTAAGTTAAATTTAACACAAGGTTAATACGGTTATCTTTTTTTTTGTTTGTTTTTGCAGGAAAATTTGCGCAGAGAACCAACATGACCCAAGTAAAACTTATTACAGATCCGCAAGTGTATTTCGACATGTTGACATCCGATGAGATTGAGGTGACGGACGCCTCGTTTGTGAGTGACGACGTTGTAGAGCTACGATATGAGTACAAAGATAACTTCATCCAGCCGAATGCCAAGACCAATGTGGTGATTGCTGCGTTTACAACTGCCCACGCTCGGCTAAAGCTTTACAATACGTTGGAACAACTGGGAGAAAGAGTTCTATATTACGACACGGACTCAGTGATTTACCTAAGTAGATCTGGAGAGCCAGAACCGGAGACCGGCGTTTATTTGGGCGAATTGACGGACGAGCTAGATGGTGGTCACATCACGATTTTCGTTTCTGATAATGCCTTCGGGAACATTCATGCTTCCCAATGCTTTTGCGAAAAGCTGCCATCCAGCAGGGTTGAAATTCTTTCGTTGGCGTAGAGAATCGTTGACCAAGTCAATAACATTTGTACCTGGAATGGGTCGTCCTTTGAACACCATCTGTCCTTGGTCAGTCCATCCTATGAGGTCTTTATTCGCTTTAAGTTTCTTAACCAACTGTCGAGCTCTTGATTTCATTGTTACAGGTACACTTTCTAAAATGTCTGTTTCTATCTCTCCAGGCAAGTCAGAGGGTGCAGCAGTCTCTTCTGTATTCACTGGTTCTTCAGGAGCGGGTGTCGTAGGCGGTATGACGTTTACACGTACAGGTCTACTCATTCGTTTATCGTAATAATTCAGATAACGTTGCAGCGACTGATCGTACATTTTCACTTTCTCGTCTTGTGTTATATCTTGACGTTTAAGAAGATTTTGCATTTCTGAATCTAGTTCATTCACCTGCGCTGTTAAAGGAGTGACCAAGGGTTTCTTTCGATCTGTCATATGTTCTGGAACTAACACCAATCTCCGGACGTGTTCCATTATTTGGTTAAAAAACTCGCTAGTTGTTCAAGTACCGGAGCTAAGAGAAACGGTAAAAAACCTTCACCTTCTTGTAGAATAACTTTCTTTCTTTTTGCTACTGGATGACGTTTATCAGCAACAAACTTAATATGATCGTTATAAGGGGCTAGTTTCCTTGCTGTTTTCGGAGTAATCTTAATTGTTTCACACCACACGTTCAAAAGACACTGTCTAATGGCTTCTAATAAATCGTCGTCGGCAGTTTTTATAATTGCGTTTCGCAGTTGAGGATTACACTTTGCCAATACTTTTAAAACATCGCAGTTCCTTCTTATACAAGCAGACATGGTCAAATGATCGCATTGTCACTGAACAGCCCCTTTTATACTCTGGGCTGGTACACGTAGTGGGTGTCAGTCGGAAAGATCCCGGATCTTACTCGGATTTCATCGGGACATGTCGGAGTGAGATCGACAAACAGGTAGGAATAGGGCTCTTTAGTCGCCATCTGATAAGCCTGTTGAAAAAATTTGGTGTTGCTAGGATACAACTGTTTAGCCAGATGAGTCACTTGACTTGCATCTCGAACGTTTTTCGTCAGACATAAATAACTGGCATTCAGAGAGATGGTCCGATGATCTTTGCTTTGATGAAATAAGTTTTGCACGATATAAATTACACTGAGATTCCCATGGTGCGATTTTTTCGTAAAAAGTTTAGCAATTTCAGCGTCTTTTTCTCCCATCATATCGTCAATTATAAATAGATTTCGTGTTTTGGGATTAATACTATCCAGCATCGACTGGGGCAAACCTTGGACAAACTGAATCCCTGGAATTAGGGTTTCTATTTCACCAAACGTATCTTGATACTCTGAATAAAAATACACGATGTTTTCCGGAGGTGGGTCGATCATAATGCTAGCATAAACCAATAACTGTTTGACAAAAGTTGTTTTCCCACTTTTGGTGCCTCCAGAGACCAAGAGTCCAAACGGATGTGTCAGTTGTATCGAGTACGTTTTTTGACTCTCAGGGGTGAATGTAGTTGTCATAGCGGTAAATGGGGCAGATGTTGTTGCCCTATCACTGATAGACCTTTTGTGATGAAAAGATCTCATATGGCGTAGACGGTTACTTGATGTAGTGAATGATTTTTCGCAGACTTCACAAACGTAAGACATGTTCACCCAGTGACTGTCAATCATAAACTGATGTCACTCTTTCACGCAACTGCTTTTTATAAGACTGAATCATTGAATCCTAAGACTGAATCATTGAATCCTAAGACTGAATCATTGAATCCTAAGACTGAATCATTGAATCCTAAGATTGAATCATTGAATCCTAAGATTGAATCCTAAGATTGAATCATTGAATCCTAAGACTGAATCATTGAATCCTAAGATTGAATCATTGAATCCTAAGATTGAATCATTGAATCCTAAGATTGAATCATTGAATCCAAAGATTGAATCATTGAATCCTAAGATTGAATCATTGAATCCTAAGACTGAATCATTGAATCATTGAATCCTAAGATTGAATCATTGAATCCTAAGATTGAATTGAATCCTAAGATTGAATCATTGAATCCTAAGATTGAATCATTGAATCCTAAGATTGAATCATTGAATCCTAAGATTGAATCATTGAATCCTAAGATTGAATCATTGAATCCTAAGATTGAATCATTGAATCCTAAGATTGAATCATTGAATCCTAAGATTGAATCATTGAATCCTAAGATTGAATCATTGAATCATTGAATCCTAAGATTGAATCCTAAGGCATATACCCTTTCTGATCCCTCAAGGAACCCCATGATCCGATTTTTTTATAAAGAGAAAATATAGAACCTTGAATGTAAGCGCGAGGGTGGCCGAATGGTTAAGGCGCTGGGTTTAAAGTCCCAGAAGACGTGGGTTCGAATCCCACACCTGGCAATGATTTTTCTTCAAAATTAGACAACTGGTAGTGTTAATAAAAGATATATTATTAAATTTCCTATTTACAAGCACACAAAGTTAAAATTATCAGCACACAAAGTTAAAATCTCTAAACTATTTACACTTATTTACAGATCTCATGTGCAAAAATTAGTAACCGTATGGAATGGTGTTGAAATTATCTACAATTATTCGTTTATTGTACACTATCCTATAATCCTTGTGTTGTTGTTTTGTGATAACTTGCTTCGTGCGAGTGTCCCTAGTAATTTTGAACGGTATGTCTACAGCCACTTTCGGTGGACCTGTGCTTTTCATATCACACATGATATTTAGATACACGAGATCACACATAACATTAAAATTAATTTTCTCCAATGTTTGGAAATTTAAAGTTATACCTCGTATTTTACAACACGTTTTACCATTGTTCATTTCATACGCGTAATTTTAGGACCTCCAGAAACGAAAGTCGTGATGTGACCACCATCTAGCTCGTCCGTCAATTCGCCCAAATAAACGCCGGTCTCCGGTTCTGGCTCTCCAGATCTACTTAGGTAAATCACTGAGTCCGTGTCGTAATATAGAACTCTTTCTCCCAGTTGTTCCAACGTATTGTAAAGCTTTAGCCGAGCGTGGGCAGTTGTAAACGCAGCAATCACCACATTGGTCTTGGCATTCGGCTGGATGAAGTTATCTTTGTACTCATATCGTAGCTCTACAACGTCGTCACTCACAAACGAGGCGTCCGTCACCTCAATCTCATCGGATGTCAACATGTCGAAATACACTTGCGGATCTGTAATAAGTTTTACTTGGGTCATGTTGGTTCTCTGCGCAAATTTTCCTGCAAAAACAAACAAAAAAAAAGATAACCGTATTAACCTTGTGTTAAATTTAACTTACTTCCCCCTTTTTTTACCACTAAGTATTACACTTACCCCAGAACGAGTTTAACATCAACTTCGCCAGTGCACGGAGGCCAGGGTTTTTCTCGATCTTGTTCCGATCCATCAGGATACCTTCGCGTTGATAGTACTCGTCGATATACTGCTGCTTTTTCTCATCGGTGTCGCAACCCTCGGGGAAACCACTGGATTCTTGTTTAATCTTCAGGAATGTATCGATGTACTCGCTGAAGAGCTCGTTGCTCTGTCTAGGGAAATGCCATACTTCGTGAACGGTAACCAGACGATAACCCTTCTCCAACGCTTTCTCTAATTCATTGGTGACCCAAGTACCCTGAATTGCACGCTCCTGGTCTGTATGACTGCATGGCTCTTGGTTCAATCCGTCAGCACAAGTTTGGCACAGCGGGAACATAAGCTTTCCGTGAGCACGATACGGTAGAACCGGATGGTAAAGACCACGTGGGGGGAGAACGGTACATTTAACCAAACCGAAATACTCTGTGATATCGCCAAAGTTCTCGGTGATAATCTCAGGATGGCCCACTGGATATGAACAGTACTTATTCGTCCATGGATACAAACTTGTAAAGTCCACGTAATGAATCTGCTCGTCTTGTTGGCATTGATGAAACAACTTCGCCGCGTTCGTCCGCCCTCCGTACAGTCCGTGTCTGGGTTCGAGAGGCTCAGAAATTTCAAAATTATCGAAATACGTTTTCATGTCCGAGTTTGCTTCGAGTTGACGTTTCAAGTCGCACTCCCACATTTCAATCACGTTGTAACCTTGACGTTTTAGAAAACGCGTTTTCTCGAGCGTGCGCTGATGTAAATCTTGCATGGTTTGCTGACTGACGGGGTTAACGGTGTCCCTGGCGTAACAAGAGACGCAACCGTGCCAGAAACACCCATGGAGCTCGTAGACGGTGTTTGACTCTGCATGATATCCATCAACACGGTACTGTCCGATACGTTGCTCGCCAAAATTGCGAGAGTGCCGAATGGAAATATCGTTGCATTGCGCGGTATACGCTAACCATTTTAGGGCAATAACCGATTGCTTATCATGAGGTCTATAACCATGCGGTGGAATAACGGCAATTGTTTTTTCACGAAGAAAGTTCTTTCGAAAGACTAAGTTGCATGCCGAGGCAATTGTGAGACAATCTTTAAACGGGTCGATATCAGTAACAGAACGAAACAGTTCGCGAAATTCTAGGCAACAACGTCGAAGGATGTCGACGTCCGATCGGCAATACTTCAGAATTTCCTCTTGAAAGTCGAAAACGTAGTTATTGGCTCTCTG
This sequence comes from Corallium rubrum, assembly GCA_964035015.1. NCBI lineage: Eukaryota > Metazoa > Cnidaria > Anthozoa > Scleralcyonacea > Coralliidae > Corallium > Corallium rubrum. Next base: position 17,726,776 of record OZ035997.1, read on the forward strand.
ACTATTATACCACTGGTAAAACTTAGTACGATCATCGGCAGGCATTCCGTCTGGATCATAGAAGCTTGCGTCGGGTATAGGACCTTGATAGTTTTGGTTGGTTTCGGTGTTGAAGTGATGTGGGAAATAGCCCTTGGCAAGTTCGTTCAGACCAAACGTTTTCGGAAAGTTCGCGAGCTTCATTGGGATAAAGCATAGCGAATCGATAAACTTAATGTCTAATTCTGGAACGTTTAGTGTTAATATCTTTGCACCGTTCATAATAACTTCCGGTACCAAACCATTCTTATGGAGATATTGTAGGATGAAATACCCGTCATATCCCTGGAAATTATGAGCCATCACTAGACTGTTCGAATTGTGGTCTTGAAATAACCATTCACAAAATTCGTCCCGTGTATTTTCGCCGCTAAACACCCACTCTTGCCCGCTTTCGTCGTGAACAACGCATAAATTCGGTACGTGTTCGCCGCCTTCTTGCACGCATTCAAAATCAAAGAAAAATAATTGGTTATAACCGCCTTCTTCGCCTTCGTTGTCGCTGGCTTCTTCCCCTACGTCCGCCTCATCATCTACTAAATCATTCGTGTCCGATCGCGTTTGATGAGTAGTTTTTCTTTTCTTTGCCGGTTGAATATAGCACTGGTGGTCTTCAGGGACCACATACTCTTGACAAACTGTACACCGAACAAGACCGCAGTGATGTCTCTGAGGGTGTTGATTAGCTCGTTTCACCACCTGTTTGCAGTGTTGACACTTTATGACAGATGCACAAATTGAACGCTTTTCGCCCACGGCTTCTTTGTGCCTGTCGAAACACTCTTGGCTCTTGAAAAATCGGCCGCAATCGTTGCAAAATACCCAGCTTGTAATCGGACAGTTTTGCGTATAGCATAACTTGCACGTATCGCCGCAGAGGTGGTCTTCCACTTTATCGTACCCCTTCTTACACGTATGACAGTACTTCTTACGAGCGAGGAAAGCTGGCATGCTTGTAATTACATCATAGTGGTTATCGTGGGAGTAGAGATAAATACGCTTCGGTGCCTCAGGGCCAGAGTAAATAAGTGCATTCAGATGTTCTTTCGAGACAATGTTTATCTGGTAATCGGTCAAATAGGCTTGAAACTTTTTCACTTCTTCGATACCGCACTGTCCGAGTGGTACGCCGGCATTTTCATGCAATTCACGAGCAAGGTCACCTTGTAAAGGTCCCGACAATCCTTTATGCTAGAGTACCGTTCATCGTTGTCCACTTTGGCTTTGGCTACGACAATGGCCCGACTAAGACAGAGATCGTCCTTGTTCTGAATTCGGACGATACAGTGTTTTTTGTTGTAAGATATTTATCTAGGTTAGCAATCTTTCGCTTTCTTCCCGTTCCACCGTGTGGCATTTCGACATGGATTATATTGACGGTAATCGAATCATCTAACTTAAACGAATCATTCGACTGAATTACTCTTTCGATCTCGGCCAAGATTCTCTCGACTGTTAATCTCTCACGAGACATAAATGCTAACGAAATAGGATACTTCGAGTTGAGGCGAATGCATAATAAACCTGACCTGATCATGCATAGCAATACCATCGGTTACGCGATCAAGTAGACTTTCAAACACATGATGTAATTGCCTCAGGATATCAGGCAAACCTTGAACTTGTAAATCGCCAAACTGAACACGATAATCAAGGCCCGTGGTCTTAAACTTTTTAACGCGTACTTGCTTAACAGATTTTATCGTAAATAACGGAACAGTTTTAGATCTCTTACTTGGTATTGATTCCGTACTTGGTTTAGCGGCTCGTTTTCGGCTTCCTTCTCCGGTTTGGATAGATACCTCGGGTATTGACGGTTCACCAGAGACATCAGAAATATCCTCTAGTTCGGCCATAAATGAATCGTCGTTCCAATCCATTCTGAAGGATTCGTGCTGCTCGTTCGACCAACCATCCATTAACGAGGGTATCGCCGGTTCGGGGGCCTGACCGCCGTATCGTCCATCTCGGCCAAAAACGAATCATCGTTCCAATCTCGCTTGAAGGATTCGCGTTGCTCGTCCGACCAACCATCCATTAACACCGTAGAAATCCCACAACGTTCGTTCTCCAAATCACGCTCCAAGGCATTCGACAATATAATGATACGTTGAAACAAGGCTGCTTCCTTATGCCTATCCTCGAAATCAGAGAGCCATTCCAGCGCCTCAATTTCTTCGACAGTTGTACAACCTTTGATTACATCGATAAGATCCATTGCTGTCAATGAAACAAAACGTATATTAAACTCTGATCAAAATACACAGTGAACGTCGTCAGGCAATATAAAACGAATAAGTACAAAACATCTTACCTTAAAATCAGACAAAAATATCTTCGAAAATATCTCCCAAGAAAACGCTATATCGCAGACAGTAAACTCCACAAGTAAAACACTTTAGGAAAAGTAACAACTATACGAAATCACCGAGCTTATATAGCTTCATGTATACTATAATTATTCCAATCTTGCCCAATCATGTCACAGGCGTGAGTCATGCGTGAGTCATGCGTGAGTCATGGTGCGTGAGTCATGCGTGAGTCACGCTGAATATTTAATGAGGCGGCATCCCTTTGATACACTGGATGGGGGGGGTTATCTACTACTGACACTCTTCTACTTAGTTTTGTTGTCTTTTCTCATTATTCTACTACATCAGCCTTGTATATCAACAAAATCTCCTTGCTTCGGTAAACAAAGCAAAACTGGCCGCCATTTTGTTTTGCCCGCAGGTGAATAGTGCAGGATATCCCGAGCTAGAGGAACCAATCAGATTGCGTGAAAAGCACTATTCACCTGCGAGGTATATGCTAATAAAAATTATACTATTGGCATTTTTCTCGATCTCTCTAAAGCGTTCGATACTGTGAATTTTGACATCTTATTTGATAAATTGGAGATTATGGTATTCGCGGTTTGGCTCTGGATTGGGTTAAAGATTATTTTTCAAGGAGATTTCAATATGTCCAATATAATGACTGCTGTTCAAATCGTAAAGTGATAAAGTGCGGAGGTACACAAGGGTCTATTTTGGGCCCTTTATTCTTTCTTATTTATATAAGTGACATCAATAATTCTTCTGATATATTAAAATTTATTTTGTATGCCGATTATACCAACCTCCTCTACTCTCACAAAGACCCAGATTGTTTAATTGGTACTGTTAATCAAGAGTTAGCTAAGCTTAATGAATGGTTTAAAACAAACAAACTCTCTCTCTCAATGTCAAAGAATCAAAACTTATCATTTTTAAACCTCGACAAAAAAGAACTGATTTTGATTTTTCAGTATTAATTAATAACAATCCAATTAACCGAGTAAAAGAGACGGTATTCTTGGGCGTTGTGGTCGACGAAAATATAAATTGGAAATCGCATATTGCTCGGGTTGCATCTAAAGTTTCCCGATCAATAGGCATAATATTTAAATCAAGGTTTTTTCTTTCCAAGTCTTCGTTACGTACTCTTTATTTTTCTTTAGTATACCCACACTTTTACTATTGTGTTATAGCCTGGGGCTCTACCTATCCAACCAATCTTAATCGTTTAGTTTTATTGCAAAAACGAGCTGTAAGAATCATTGACAAGGCTGCATTTGATGCCCATACTGATCCAATTTTCAAATCCCTTAATTTACTCAAAGTTAGTCAAATCTACGTGCTCCAACTCGGCAGCTTTGTGTACTCATCTATGAATAATCTGTTACCACAATGTTTTGATAATTTTTTTCTTTTGTCCACAAGGGCCACAGTTACAATACGAGAAGGGCTGCATTATTATCTATTCCTTTTTGTAGAACTAAACTTAGACAATTTTCTGTTAAATATCAAGGTCCCAATTTTTTTTAATAGTCTAAATAATGATAACCAGGAATCTACAACTTTTCAAACGTACAAATGTAATTGAAATCATACTTGATTAATTCCCACTTTTAGTTTAATTTCTTGTCTCGTTATGACTTTTTGTATTTCTGTAAATAGTTTTGCTTATTATTAACACTTTTCTGCACACTGCACCTCACTTCACTGCGGTGTACTTTTCACCACTTAAATTGACAAATTCCTAAACATCGAGGGAGCCCAAAGTTTATAAGCCTTTGGTTTCTTTTTGGGGTTCCTCGCCACATATTACTAAGGGCTTTGTTCCTAAACACTTGTAATATTCTATTTTACATGGTGGCAATTAAACAAACATTACATCACAAGCTATCTAAAGATTGTTTTTCGGAATGGGATAACGTTCCCGCAGGCGTCCCCCAAGGCACCAAACTTGGCCCGTGGCTCTTTCTATTGATGATTAATGATCTTCAAGTATCTGATGTGAGTTGGTGGAAATTTGTGGATGACACAACAATTGCCGAAGTGGTACCAAGAGGATCCTGCAGTCAAGTCCACTGCGCAGTTTCAGTGGTTCAATCCTGGTCATCTGATCACAAGTTTCAACTGAACGCTGACAAGTGTAAAGAAATGGTCTTAGATTTCAAAAAAGAAAAACATGTTTTTGTTCAAATTGTAGTTAACGGTAAACAACTCGATATCGTCGATCATGCTAAAATTTTGGGCTTGACGATTTCTAAAGACCTGCTGTGGAATGTCCATGTTAGAGAAACTATCAAGAAAGCAAACAAACGTTGTACTTTTTAGTTTTACTGAAACGCGCTAAGGTTCCTGTTTCAGTTATCGTGAATTTTTATTGCACCTGTGTGAGATCAATTCTAGAGTACTGTTCACCGGTCTACCATTATTCCCTTCCCGCCTGTTTAAGCGACAACTTGGAACATGTGCAGAAGAGGGCTGTATCCATTATATCACCTGGAGTGTCATATCATCAGAATTTAGACCTGTGTAACCTCAGTTCTCTGTATGACAGACGTGAGGAACAATACAGCAAGTTATTCGATTCAATTGTATCTGACCCCTTACACAAATTACATAAATTACTTCCATCATTTCATGAGGCCAAGTATAACATTAGATGTAAGCGTATGTTCGATCTTCCGTGCATACGCACTGACCGTTTTAAAAGAACTTTTATACCTGCTTCTTGCTTTTCTGTAGACCTCTAACGTATTGTAGATCCCTAACGTATTATCTTTTTTTTATTATAAGTTCCTTACACAGTCATTGTATACCAAAATTTTATTGTAAATACTTAATTGAACATTTTATCTTATTGTTACTATTTATCATTGTAACTTACGCAATTCAGCCCTTGGCTGCCAGGTAATTTTTAATAAAGTATTTATCATCTATCTATCGTCTTCTCGGATAAGGACGTTAAACCTGAGGTCCGCCTCCGATTTGGGCTACCACCTGGTGAGGTTTTAAAGCTTTTTTGGCTTTGGCCCACGAGGCTCGCCACATTGACATTTCCATCATTAGTTTCCCACTAATTGTCTCATAATGCCACACTTAGGGCCCTCATATTTCTCATGTGTCGGTTCAGGTGTGGAGGAGGGTTCGTAGCCCTCATGTGAGATGGATGTGGCTGTGTGCCACCTCCGCAGGTTTACTTTCCATTCACGCAGTTTCGGAGTCCATTGCACCGTCGGGTTCAGGGTCATCAGATATGGCCCTCAGATCTGTGGGGGAGTCTAAACTCGAAACAAGATCAAGTGTAGCATCTCTTCTTATCAGCTTAATATCTGATATGCCAGGCAACGCCTGGCTCATATATTAAACTGATTTTTGGGCTTCGGCCATGGGATTGAAGCTTGCTTCGCCCTGGCCACGGGTTGTCTCGGTATTGCACTACCTCCGAGTACGGCCCTCTTCCCTTCGGGGAAGAACATATATTTTAATATATGTTAACAAAACCGATCGATCCAGTGCCCCACCGCGGCTTCAGTCCACCCACCCTCCCATTATTCTTAAGGTTGACAATACACGATACATAAAGCCGGAAGAAGTCAGTAATATTTTTAATGAGTTCTTTGTGAATATAGCTGTTAGGACTTGTCAGACGCAACCTGGCAATCAAAGCTTTGAACCCTTAATGTCAGACACAGTTATGCCTCAATTTTCTATTCCACTACTTACAATCAATGAGGTACGTAAATTGTCAAGTGAATCAGATTCAACTAAAGCGACTGGTCTTGATGGTATTTCGGCACTTTTTATTAAGATCTCAGAGCCATCAATTGCCAACATAGTATTAAAACTATGCAATCTCAGTATAAGTACTGGTGTTTTTCCATTAGATTGGAAAAAAGCCAAAGTAATACCCATTTATAAAGAAGGGGATGCAATGGAAAGAGGAAATTTTAGACCTATTTGTATTCTGGTGATTCTTTCCAAAATATTAGAATGGCATGTCTTTCAGGCACACATGTCACATTTATTAATTAATGATATCCTCTGTAATAAACAACACGGATTTAGGGCTGATCACTCCTGTGAGACATCACTTTGTATGATTTATGAATTCTTAGTCACCGCGATTGATAGTGGCAAATCAATGGTATGATATTGTTAGACTTTTCCAAGGTCTTTGATCTCGTTGATCACTCGATTTTGCTCTTAAAAATCAAATCTTATGGCATTACAATGTTAGCCTTAAAATGGTTTACCTCATATTTGACAGGTCGGTCTCAACAAGTTGAAATAAAGGGTTGTCTATCTAACTCACTTCCTATTTAAATCAGGAGTACCACAGGGTTCTATCTTGGGGCCATTGCTGTTTCTTCTTTTTATAAATGACTTGCCAATGTCAATTGTAAATTCGGATCTGTTTCTGTTCGCTGATGATTCAACTTTACTTACACACGGCTATAACGCAAATGACATCAGGTATAATCTCAATAATGATCTGCACTGTGCATCCGAGTGGGCTAGTGTGAATAATATATCTCTTAATAAAAAACAACTAAATCCATGAAAGTCTACTCTAATCATAAATTCCAGATCTAGATCCTCTTACAATTGTATATAACTCTGATAAAATCGATGAAATTACACATGGCAAACTATTAGGAATCACCTTTGATAGCAATCTAAAATGGGATAATCAAATTGACATTGTTCATAATATAGTCATTTCAAGGCTATACTTACTCAAACGTATTCAAGATTGCCTATCTACAAGTTCAAGAACGAAATTCTATTATGCTTTGATACATCCACATTTGTTATATTGTTGTACGATATGGGGCAATGCGCGGATGGAGTTAATCAATGATCTTTTAAAACTACAAAAATGAGCCGCTCGTTTGATTCTGAATGTAGGCATTGAGACTCCCTCTGTCGCCTTGTTCCGTAAATTAAAATGGATTCCTATCAAAATCTTATTAAAATGAGAAAGTTACTACTCGTGTTCAACTGTTTGTGAACGTCAATGCCTGTTGAAGTTCGTAATCTGTTCACATTTTCCCGAGATGCACATAAAGTTGATACGAGATCATCTTCCACTGATTTAAAACTACCGAAAGTAAAGTCTGAACAAGACACCTGGGTCAGGTGTTCACTCGGGCTACTGGAAAGTGCAGAGGTCCTGAATTGTCAATTTAAAGTGTCTAGAATTCAGGATGATCCTGATGCCTAGGGGACTTCTCTGTCCCACATGCAGGATGTTAACCTAAAAAGCATATAACAAAAAAAACCAGTAGGGGTGTTGTGGTTAGGGTCTGAGAGGTGAAACGTTCTCCCTGGGGGGTTGTGGTTAGATCTAGATTTAGGGTTACCGGCGATTGTCATTAGGTTTAGGGTCAGGTTAGAGGTGGGGGTCATGGTTGGGTTTCATTTTCTTTAATATTCAGGATTATCTGGAATTCTAGACCATTTCACAATTAGGATAATCATGTAAACAAATTAGATATAAGTGATTAAGGTCAGTAGCAGCAAGGTTTAGAAGAGAGTATGTTACAGGTCGGGATCTGAAGAACATTTTAAACCTTGATTTCCAAAAAAAAACTTATTGACGTCGTAAAGCATTAACTAATAATTATAGCATTAATGCAGTGATTAGAAAGTTGAGTTTTAAACTGATTAACTGAGGTAGAATCTGGTATAGAGCAAGGTAGTCCAAAGTTTAAATTTACAGTTCAAGTATTAACTAGCTTAAAAAGTTTAGTACAGCACTTAGAAGCTAGTACATCTAGTTCTGAACTGTTTCTAGTGATTCTGACTGAATTATTGAGTTGCACAAAACTATTAATAGGAATATGTATAACGTTTAAAATAGATAAGATCTTCCAAGTCATGCCAGTATGATAATGGCAGACGATCATTCAGATTGTATGACAAATCATGCTGCCAGTTCAAAAACTTAAAATATATTTAGTTGCCCTGCATTGTAGTCTTTCAACCTTACTGATTTTAGTTATTGTCTGAGGTGCCCAAACTTTACATGTGTGGGCCACGTAGATGCACTAGCAAATATGTAATAGGTGACTAGTAAAATATACCTGCCCCCTACATCGATGCAATATCTTCATACAACATGAATCCTGATTCCATGTTTTTGCTTTAGAGCATGTTGGGAAGGCTCTTCAACTCTGCAGTGTTAGTACTGTAGTTGAATGTCAGACACTCTTATTTCTCTAAACATTTTGGTACCATCTGCATATAACACACACTTGGCTGCTGATGTTATAATGGCCAATATGTCATTAAAGTATTACTGTATATATCTATGAGGAGCAATATGACTGGTTCAAAGTTGTGTCTATGATGAATATCTTTTTACTCAATCTATGCATCAAAATTTATACAGTATCAAAATGAACACCAAGATATGGATAATATACTTGTCACAAAATTATATACTCAAAGGTCCAAAGCACTTTGAATATAAATTCTATTCGATCAATAAGACTACTGTCCATTGCCTTATCTCAAACTCAAAGACAGGCAACAGTCGGTAAACACAAATGGTACATACTGTAGAACATACATGTGTGTACAAGCTTCCTAACTCGTTTAGTAATAAAGCGCATAAATAATAATGCAAAAATATAAAGATACTGTTACTGTCAACAAACTGTTTCCTTAAAGTTTGTCATCTTCATGAATGTTCCTTGTGTTCTCACATCTTGGATTTTGTTTGCAATAGTTTTCATGAGGTTTACAGGTCCTGAGATCATTGAACAACTGTTAGTATTGCTGAAGCCATGTGAAAAACCTATGAACATCGCAATTGCTCGACCAAAAGCATGAGAAAGTGAAAACACTGCCAATATAAAGATCCAGAATGTTAGCGTTTTGATCCTCATCTCTGTACCGGCAGTACTATAAAATATTTATAGAATGTAGAGACTTGTTTAGCCATGAGAAAAATATACTGTATACTGTATATCGTTGTCGGTTGTTCGGTTGCCACTTGGATGCAACAGCTTCGGCTAGCTTTCCTTTGACGAAATTGTTGGCAGGTTTTCCAAGTAAATTGCTTATATGGTTGATCAGTGATGTGCCTGATACAAAGTTCCACAGAGTAGGAACGAACGAACATGACTGTCAATGAATTTTCGAAGTGATGGAACACTCGAAGTGTAGGCTCCATATATGGGAGGTATTGCACAATTTTGCAATTTTGTGGGCAAAAAAATAACAAACGGAGCCGAAACCTAGACCCGGCTACCACAGGTAGCCCGAGTAATTAGCCAAATCAAAACTCTCATACAGTGGAGCAATGCTTTTTAATTCATTGCCTACTGAGTTGAAAAATATTAATTATTTCACTGTAATATCCTACAAATCTCAATTGAAACAATTTTTCCTCCAATTGAATTATAAAGTTGACCATTTAGAACAATTTTCATGTTCTAGTTGCAAACATCTTGTTGAACGTACGTGTTACTCTTAGGATATTTTATTGTATTTAGTTAGTTGTAATGCATGCATGTCATTGAACATTCTTATTTTTATTATTTGTTAAAATATTTATTTATTTACCACCTTTCCTTTGTATTTTGTTAGAGGGCCATTAGGAAGAATATTCTCTTGAGTAATAATGTTATTTACCCTCATGAAATAAAGTTTATTATTATTATTATTACCCGTACACATCGAGTTCAACGCCGCACAACAACACCGTCATTAAAGACCGAGAGGTAAGCACGTTCCTCTCCTCGTTTTTTGTTTACTCGGCATTCTGGCTGTCGAAAGTTGCTGACAAATTACCCTATTAACCACGTGCCACTGACTCGTAGTACCCGGTCATAGGCTTTCTGCGACAAACACAAGCATGCTTACCGAGAGGTACTTTGATCAACAAAGAAGTCCTCAGGATGAGGCCCTCTCATTGCCCTTCGACTGGGTGGACTCCTGCGATTACCCCAAATGTGGGTAACTCGAGCATATAATTTCTGGTAGTGGGGACCTGCATTCGCGCTCGTCCCCTCACAACAAACCAATCAAAATCAAACTCATCCAACACAAGCACACAACTTCGTCGAACATTCGACTTCACCGTTCTTATATTCGTCGTCGACCTCTCGTGCCACAACGCCGACCAACTGCTATAAAAACGATATTTTCACCTCCTTGAATGTCAACGACCATATCACCGGGAAAGCACCGGTTCTCATCTGATCACCGAAGTTGAGCATGGTCGGGCAGGGTTAGTACTTGGATGGGTGACCACCTGGGAATACCCCGTGTCGTAGACACCTTTTTCTTTTTTTCTTTCAGACACTTCGACAGCGTGGGATGACCTGGGCCGAACCACATCATTGCTTTAGCTTCTTCCCTGGCAAAACATAACTTTTTTATTGTTCGTTATCGCTTCTCGGCCTATTGGCTAAGATTCGATGGAAGTTATCTTCGTGCTTCTACGAGTTCTTGATGGCAACAACAAGTTCTATGAGTGCTGATAGGGTGCAGGTGGTGGATCCATGCTCCAGTTTACAGACTGGTAACACTGCCTCACCCTCTTCGAGTTGTACAACACCAGTGCAGACTATGGCAGAGGTGGTGTCTGGTGACCGTGCTACTGGGAGTAATCCCAGTAGTGGTCCTTTTCGGGACCTTCCAGCCCCCTCGGTCGTAGTACCGTACCCTGAACGCTGCACCGTGGTCACCATTCCCGAGTTGGCCTTGGCGAGGAAGCTGAAGCTGTCACCGGGGGAAGTCTGGGATGCTTTAGAGAAGGAATTCTCTCCTGCGAGTCACCCTTTCGTGGGCCAGTCCACTGCCCAGTCTGCCAATGGCCTCAACCAACCCCATCCGTCCTTAAAACCCATGCCTCTCGGGCCCACCAGATCGACCAGGTATTGACACCTTCCTTCTGTGCACCATGTGGCCGACACTTCTCCTCGTATAAGCAAACGTCGTGCCACTACCGCCACTGCAGCGTAAAGCATGGCCTACCCCCACCTCCCTCCAACGGATCCTCAACCACGTTGTCACCCACCACGAGCAGATCGGCCGGGCGCAAAAATCAGCCTTCAGTGCCCGCTATACCGGAAGAGGAATGCACCTCCGACGCCATCATCGCCACCGTTGATGGTCCAAGCCCTCCTGGTTCACCACCACCAACCAAAACCATGCAAGATTCTTCCACACCGATTACCAAGCCAGAGAACCCAACCACCACGACCATGGACCCACACCCTATTGAGTCACCACCACCAATGTCGCCAAACAACAGCCCCACCTTCCTCAGCCAAACTGAGCCTATCCAGTCCATCCTACAGTGCATCCTAGCTGACTGTGACACCCTATCCCAAGTTCCACCCGAGTCTCCCTCCACTGTGGGCCTCACAACGGCAGACCTGACCACCACCAGTACCACTCGCCCAGCTGCTACCCACCCTGCACCCCGATCCACCGCCGACTGGTTCTACAACCACCAATGTACCTCACCACCACCTCCGCTCCCGGCTACCCCAGCTACCAACACCACCTCTCTACCCCACAGCGGCCATGATTCCCTCCCAGACGCCACACACCCTCTGGATCAGCCGGACTCACCAAACAGCCCAAACGTACCATCCCCACAACAGATACCGCCGCCTCCAAGCCCAATCAGGGAAGGGCCAGCAGCCGAATCTTTTCCATCCACTGCAACGGCCAATGACCTAACTGCATTCCGTTCGAAATGGCAGAACACATTCACCACCAATCTACCGTGGGATGAATTCTCCACCCACTGCTCCAACTTTGCAGCCGAAACTTTGCAGCCGAAACTGTTAACTTTGCAAAGACCATCACAAGCACCTGACAATGCCGCCCTGCACCGGCCCGATAGACCAAGTGCCCGACCTCCAATCGATTCCTGCAGGCCACTCCGTTTCAACCCAGTTGAGGCCCAGCGCCTCCAAGCCCTATACAAACATTCACAAAAGCGAGCGATCCGCAAAGTCTTTGACAATGACAGCCCTGTTTTCACTGGCTCCACCGCGACTGTCCAAGAGTTCTTCACCTCAACCTTCGGACCCAAAACCTGTGACACCACCCACCTAATTGAAGAGCTCGCCCAACATGTCCTGACTGCTCCCACTGATGACCACCTCTTTGACGCTCTTAAACCCGAGGAGCTCCAAGCCAAACTACGCTCTATGGCCAACTCCGCCCCGGGGAAAGATGGTGTCGAGTATCACCAACTCCGCCTCATTGATCCGAAATGCCAGATCCTTGCCTCCATCTACGAACGATGCTTTCAAGAGAAAGACGTCCCCTCCATGTGGAAAACGGCGACCACGATACTCATCCACAAGAAGGGTCCCACAGATGACGCTTCCAACTTCCGCCCAATTGTCTTGATGTCCTGCCTATATAAACTACTCATGGCCATCCTCGCCAAACGTATGACCACTTTCTCCATTGCACACGGCCTGCTCTCCGATGAACAAAAGAGTGCTAGACCAAGCGAAAGCTGATACGAGCATGGATTCATCCTCCAGTCCACCATTGACGATGCCCACCGGTTCCAGAAAAACATCTATGTCCCTTGGCTGGACCTACGCAACGCATTCAGCAGTGTTTCCCATGCTGCCATTTTCACCACCCTAATCCATATGGGCTTTCCACCGCCACTGATGGAGATGATCCGCCATGCCTACACCGAGCCTCAACTGAGATCTGCACTGATGCTGGAACAACCGACGCCATACCCATCCACTTGGTGGTTAAACAAGGGTGCCCCATCAGTCCCATACTCCTCAACCTTACCCTGGAACTAGTCCTGAGGAAGATCAAACACACTGCCTCCACCTACCCGCGTGTCCCTGCCAAACACCACAACATCCGTCTCTCTGTCCTAGCCTACGTCGACGACTTGGTCCTCATTGCCAGAAATCTGAACCTACTCCAACACCTCCTCGACACCACCTCCTCAGCAGCAAACACCCTGGGTCTGCAGTTCCAATCCGATAAATGTGCTTCCCTCAGTCTTACCAACTCTAAATGTATCGAAGGTCGGATAGCTCTCAATGATTTATCCACCCAGAACCAATCGATCCCACCACTCGGTGAAGATGACCACTACTGCTACCGCTACCTCGGCATTCCCATCGGCCTATTACACAATGTCAACCACCTTCCGGACCTGGTCAACGAACTAATACCTAAGCTAGACAAAATCGAACAATCCTACCTAGCACCATGGCAGAACCTTGACGCGATTAAAACATTTATTCAGCCCTGCCTCACATATGCCCTGCGTGCTGGCTCACCGACGAAACAGTCCCTGGCCGAATACCGCTCCACTCTCCTCCGAGTCATCCGCAGAATCTGTGACCTCCCATCTCGCGTTTCTACCGCCTACGTTTTTGCCTCACGGCAAGCTGGAGGTCTCGCCTTGCTGGATCCTTTCCTCGAGTGCGACATACAGACAGTGGTTCAAGCCCTCAAGATGCTGTCCTCCTCAGATCCAACCGTAGCAGGAATAGCTGGTGGTGAGCTCATCCAGACAGTACGCCATGCTGCCCAAGCGGATCCGAATCCAACTACCTTTCATCGGCTCCTGACCGATGACTCGAAGCAATCCACCACCTGTTTCCTCCCTCTGGACCAGAACCAGAAAAGCAGCTCGTAACCTCCAGGTGACTTTCAAACTCCCCACCATTGGTAAGCCCAGCATTTCCACCATTGACTTCACTGAGCCAGTCTCGGCTCCAGATGCCTGTCGGTTCCTCCACAACACCACCAGAGCCCACTACGCCAACGAACTCAGATCTTCTTGACCAAGGCAAAGTCGCCCGAGCACTACAAGCCGACAAATTCTTTAATGGGTCCAGCTGGCAATTCACCGGCCTCAACACCAGATTCAAGGACTGGCACTTCATTCATAAAGCTCGACTAAACTGCTGCAGCCTAAACTCTGTTAAGAGCCGCTGGTCTAATTGCCTCAGATGAAACGTTGCCACATGTCCTCTGCTACTGCACCGTCAACATGGCCACCATCACCGAACGCCACGATAAAATTGTCACCCGGCTGGCCAATGCAGTACGATTTGGTGAAACATCCATCGACCACACTGTCCCTGGCTCTAACTCCCTTGACAGACCAGACCTCGCGTCATTACCGAAGAAGACAAAGTCACCATCATAGATGTATGTTGCCCCTTCGAGAATGGTGCCGAAGCCCTAGCCGAAGCCGAAGAACGGAAAGTTACCAAGTACGAACACCTCAAACAGCACTTCCTCTCCCTTGGTAAAACAAATGAAAAGTTTTGGGCTTCGTGATCGGCACCCTTGGTACATGGCACCCTGGCAATGAATGAGTCCTCCACCACCTTGGAATGACCAAATCCTACAAAGGCCTATTCCGCAAACTCTGCTGCACCGATGTCATCCAAGAATCTACTGACATATACCGCCAACACCTCAGATGGACGGATTAACTCTCCACACTAGGTGGACAAGCATACACACATTTTAAAACTTATATTTTTGGGTCGACAGAATGGCTCTTATTATTTCTACCGTAATTTCGTACACGCAGTCCCTACTGTGATATATATCACCCATTAAGACGTCACTACGACACATGCTGTAGCAAGGAGTTGTGACAACCCATGAGCTCAACTACCTTTTTTTTCATCAAACACACACCAAAATTCATAGATTACAATATATAAGAAGTCAACAGGACACATACTTAGTCAGGAAGTTACGACGTATATGAGCGTACGCGACCTCTTTCGACCAACACAGAAAAACTTAGGCATTAACACTTAGGCATCTGATAAGAATTTCTGTTCTTATCAGCTTAATATCTGATATGCAAGGCAACGCCTGGCTCATATATTAAACTTATTTTGGGGCTTTGGCCATGGCATTGAAGCTTGCTTCGCCCTGGCCACGGGTTGTCTCGGTATTGCACTGCCTCCGAGTACGGCCCTCCTTAAAAAGGTTCAGCCCAAACACATTCAGATAGGGTTTTCCTATTTGTTCAATATTACTGATGAAAAATGAGTCTCTTAATATTTCACCATTTATCCTGACGTGTGACACTCTAAGCCCAGATAGCCAGTGAGCAGATACCAGGATCTTCTTTCCGATGAACTTCGCTGGAATCGTACACTCGCGGAGCTTATCCGGTGACGATCCATCCACAAACAGTTTGTCATTCACCCCAGCTTTAAACCCAATGCTTTTGCCGAGACTGTTGTTACTGCTGAAACTGTTGTCACTGTTGGTAACGATTACCTCCCAGGTATTTGACGCCGGTCTTACGCTGTTCCTCTTTACCACAACAAAAACTGAGACATCAGTGAACATGAATCTGGGTATGTTAGCGTTAAAGGCTGTTCTTACCGTCACCTCAGGGTAAAGGAAGTGGTGGTCACCGGTGGTGTTCAGCTGTGGGTTGATACTAGAAGGTCTCCAAAACATGGCTGAGTGGGTCTCACCATCCCTATCCTCTATGTAGTCAACAAAGGGAGAGAATTTGGAGATCGCGTTTTTACTGGATCTGGTTACGTTCAGGTCGAAGATGACTCTGTGGTTGTGGGGTTTCGCGTAAGCTTTTAGTTTATCGTTGAGCTGCTTTAGATCACTGCTGAGTTGCTTAGTGACCTGGGTAGGGGCTCCTTTTTCCGGTTTGCTGTAACCATAAAACAGACTCATATACTATAGGACGTATTTACTGAACAAATACCCAAACGCGGCTGTTAGGACCAACAGAATCCCCAACTCATTGTCCGGCTTTGGTTGTCTGTCAGGTGTACGGACAGCTGGTTTGTCAGGTGTATGAGCGGCTGGTTTGTCAGGTGTATGAGCGGCTGGTTTGTCGGTCTGTCCGTCACTGCCGTCTAGTGTTTCCAGGTGTGGACCGTTTTCTTGGTGTGTCTTTGGTGATTGTTTGTGAACACCTTGGTAGTTGACCTTAGAATTAATACCAAATCTCATACCCTCCGACGCACGTCTGAGTACGTTGTTGTATCCTATGATTTTCTCCTTCAGTATCGTCAGTGACCCTGGCACTAACCACGTGTCAGGACTTATGGCTAGGTTCTGGGTGACGTTAGTATCTGATATTGCCCTGTTCATATTCAGAATCCAGGTACTAACGGAATAGTTAACGATAGCATCCTCTACAAGAACTCTAAACTCTTGTTGTGTTTCGAGACTGCCAGCACCTTTGTTAACAACGCTAACCCTTGTTTTAGCCTGTGAACCAAGAACGGCGTAAACATAAGCCTCGATAGACTCATTCAGATACTGCAGACCTACCCTGGTGAAACCATTTGTCCGTAAAGGGATGAACCTACTGTAGTGTGTCTTATAATCACTATTGAGACGCCATATCCACTCACGGAACGAACGGTTGTGTTTGTAACCAGACTTCGGATTAATCAGAAACTTTTTTTCTCTAGGTATGTTCGCCATGTTGTCAATCACATCATGCCCCACGTCGAATTCTCTCATTAGGTCACTCCTCTTTTCCGTTATAAGACGTCTTAGTATACGCCGCGTGGTGAAATAAAGGTGAAAACGCATGATTGAGGAGACCACTGGATACACATCGTCTGAGAATTTCAGATGTTCCACCCCAACGCCACAGCAGTACGAACTGAGATAGACAGCGAAGATGAGCTGGTAATAAGGTTCATTGTTATTCCACCATACCGCGATGTCCGTCCGGTTCCCTGGGTTCAGGACTGGTAATTTTGCCATAAAAAAGTCTTGGTCGTTAACGTAGATCCTGAAATTGTTAAGGTCGTAGTCTATAGCGTTGTCTGACAGATACGTGAACTTTGAAAAGTCATATTTCCCCTCAATGTCCCTCTTCCAGTGTCGTTTACCCTGAACTTTCTGTACCGTACCACCGCCGAGCCATATCTTCGGAAATCTGGGCGGTGGTTTATTTATTGTTAAATACTTGGTGTAGTTTTTATTGTTCTTAAACTCCGCGTCACCAGTGTAGATGTATGAGTCACCGATAGGTCCGAAGAACACACCAGGTTCTGATTGACCAAAAACTGAATCAGTTATGAACTTGGTTCTGTCGGCGTACGGATATTTGATGAAAAATTCTCTTAAGGTCTTACCCATATATCATAGGTTAGGTTATATGGACACCGGGGTCGGGCTAGAACAGGAATTAAGAGATATTTACTACAATCCGAAAACAGGATATCAGTCAGCTGAACGGTTGTATCAGAAGGCATTGGACGCCGGTCTTAATGTGAGTTGGAAGGCGGTAAGGGACTGGCTGAAAACACAGGACACATACACGAGGTACAGACTGGTTGTGAGGAAATATAAATTCAGACAGACGTTCGTCAGCCACCTCGGTGAACAGATACAGATGGACCTGGTTGATATGGGGAAGTATAAGAACCAGAATAAAGGGTATTACTGGATTCTGACGGCTGTTGAAATTCTGAGTCGGTATGCTTTCGCCATCCCCGTTTACAGGAAGGACACGAAAAACATGACTGGGGCTGTGGCTGAGCTGCTGAAACAGTTCAAAGACCGATTTGGTAGTTACCCTGACCTGGCTCAGTTCGACGACGGAAAGGAGTTTTATAACGTCGGTGTGAAGGACCTATTGAAGGAACACGGTGTTGAGCACTTCAGTACGTGCTCAGACAAAGCAGCAGTCGTCGAACGGTTCAACAGAACACTTAAGACTGCTATGTGGAAGTATTTCTACACCAAGGGGACTTATAAGTGGATTGATGTTCTGGGCGATCTCGTTGAGGGTTATAACAACACAAAACACAGTGTCGTTATGCTGAAGCCCAAGGACGTTAATAAGTCAAACGAGAATCAGGTTTGGAATACGTTGTTTGGTCATCATTTTGGTGATCATCCCTTACCCAAGTTCAGGGTTGGAGACACTGTGAGGGTGTCAAAGTACAAGAGTATATTTACAAAAGGTTATGAGGCTAACTTCACTGAGGAAATCTTCAGGATAACGAAGGTCATTCGTCGTGATCCAAACGTTTACGAAATCGAGGACGTTGAGGGCGAACCGATTATCGGAAAGTTTTATGATTCGGAGTTGTCGCCGGTGGATAAGAAGGATGACGTTTATACGGTGGAGAAGGTGTTGAAGAGAAAGAGAGTCGCGGGAAGGCAGATGGTGCTGGTCAAATGGTTGGGTTATGACAGTAAGCACAACTCATGGATACCTGAAAGTGACGTACAAAACCTGGGTTAGTATATACTCGGGTAATGAGGTTAACATTGTTCATTGAAAACGGTGAGAAAACTGTCTACTTCGAACAACCTATCATGGTGACAGTTCCAAGACCACAAATAATGCTGAAGAAAGCGACGGTATACTGGAACTATAACAATGTGATGTCAGGTCTGAACGATTCGGTGTCGTTTGACGGTGTTAAGACAGCCACCCCTGAAGGTTATCTAAACTTTGACGCGATAGAGACGTTCGTTAAAACCCTAGCCGGGGGTCTGTTGGGAATGGTTGAGTTCGGAAAGAATGTTTACAACGGGACTTCTAAAGTGAAAACGTCGGAAAAGTTGAAGCTTGGGAAGATGGGTCTTCTTTTGGGGTTTAATGAGAACGATGTGATAGATGTTGGTGGTGGTGGTGGTGGGTGGACGAATAGTCCGAATCAGGTGGACATCAACAGAGGGCTGAGGTATGTTAGTATCTCGTGTGACGCTGTTGAGAGTGAGAAAAGTCTGGACAATGGGAGGAGGAGTGATCTGATTGGTACTCTTCCAATAACCTCTGAACAGAGTCTGAAAGGAAGCGTACAGCACTACACAGACATTGAGTCGAAAGCTGAGATCCGAAAGGGTGTTTATGGTAAGATGACCTTTAGGGTTCGTGGAAACAATGATCAGTCAGTAGGTCGACCGGTTGGGATCGGAGCTGTTCTGCTTGAGCTGTACATAGGTTAGTATATAATGGCTGAAGGAGAAGTCAACATCGGAATGGATGATCTTAACAGAGAAGAAGAAAGGAAAGCGGATGAAGAAGATACCGGCGAAACGAGCTTCACCGATGTAGATCAGAGAAGAAGACTGGATGATCTGACAGGTCGCCCCACATTAGGTTCAGATGATATGACCCACGTAACAAATAGAGATATCCCTAATGCCGGACGTGATGCTGGGGCGATTGGGAGGTCTATTACAGCTGGTACAAAGTGAGGCTTTCGCGAGGCGTTTAATGTTGAGGTAAATGTGGGGGATGGTGAAGAATCCAAAAGCCTTATAAAACGGACTAAGTTTGATTTTGATAAGAGAGACTCCGTTAGTGGGGTGTCGTATGATAGGAGAAAGATTTATGTGCGTAAGAAAGGTGGTGGAATCGAAGCTAGCAAAAATAAAAAAAGTGAGAAAGCCTTCAAAGATTTCTGGGAATATATAGGGAGAGCTGAAGTTGAGCACTCCAAAACACTTGCAGGAGCTATCGAGGAGGTTAACAATGACCCCACAACCTCTCAGGAAGTCGTGGATGACATAAGGTCACGGACCAACTCAGCGATCAACGATCGGGTTGAGGAAAGAGTAGAGAATTTACGGGAGGAGGCGGAAGGAATATTCCTAACCGAACAGGAAGTAAGAGAATTCGCTGGAACACTCCACCCACAAGGTACAGATGAGGTGCAGATTGAGGCTCTTGAAGAACAGGTCGATCACTACAGATTAGAAGCATTAAGAGAGGCCGACCCTGTTAAGGAACAGTTCTACAAGAGCGTCAGAGAGACAGCGGAATTAAAAGCAGACAGCATAAGAATTAGGATTGGTGAGAGACCGAAATATGAGGAGGCCGTGTCTGTCTTAGAAAGTGAGGTAAGAAACAATGACCTAAATAGGTTAGAAAAGTTTAAGAGGTGGGCTAAGGAAAATATGGTTGGTCTGTCTGCTATAGCCATCACCATAGCTGGGATCGTAACCACAATAGTTGTTGCCGCTAGAAAGGTTGTCTCGGGGGGAGCTAGAGCCGTTGGTGGTTTCGCTAAGGCACTCGCTAATCTGGGTAAGAAGTTGGGACGTTTGTTAGCACCACTGTTCAGCTTAGTAGCACAGGTTCTGACTTGGGGAGCAAAAGGGATAGCATGGTTAGCCAACAATCTATGGGTTCTAGCCATAGCTATGGCGTAGTTGTTGTATGACTACTGGAAAAACAAAAAATAAAATCTGTTATGTAGTATATGACCAACAGAAGTCAAACAGAGTTGTTACCTGGATTCAGACGGGCGAAGATGTTGGAGATCAAGGGAGGCAGAACAAGACATACGATCACCATGAATCCCAACAAAGTCAACCCTGGTGAGGACCTCTACATCGACATACCAAAGCTAAAACCTGATAGCTGTTTGGTCCCGGGTAGCTTTCACTTACTGTTCGACTTTAAGAACGCTAATACCAAGTCGGGGTTCCTAAACAATCTCTCCAGGCTTCTGGTTGAAAGGCTGGTCGTCAAGCTAGCCGGTGAGACTGTTTACGACAATACAGGTGAAAGTGTTTTCGGTGTGTACAGGGATCTATGGCTACCGAAGAGTGTGAGGGATCATATGGTTGGATATGGGATTGGTCCAGAGAACCTGAGAAAGTTGATGTCTAAGGATGATAGTGGGGCTTCCTCTGGGGACGCTGAGAAGGTAGCTGACGCTTTGATGCTCACAATCCATGGAGCGAGGCTAAGGGTGAGATTGGATAAGATCCTCGGGGACCACGGACTCTACGCTCCCTTTGAGATGTACAACAACTTCCGCTATGTCATTAGTTTACCAAAAGCCTCTGACGTTATGGTGGCCCAGTCAAGTGAGACCGTTGATGGGTACACACTGGAAAACCTCGAACTGGAGTATGAAATGATTGATAACACCGACATCGCCAGTGAAATAACCTCGCTGTACACAACTGGCCGATCGCTGTCCTACGAACATGTCACGTTGATGAAGTCAACTGAGTGGGCGGCTGGATCAACCCTGATCAACGAACACATTAACCTTCCACGAAAGTCTATGAAAGGAATCGTGATGATGTTCACAACTAAAACCCGAACTGATAGTGAGGAATACGTCTACCCAAACATTGAAAGTGTTAAGCTAACAATTGAGGGTGTACCCAACGCTGTTTTCAGTCAGGGGATCCCAAAGAGTCGGTTCTATGATGAGGCTAAAAGACTGTTTGGTGGAAAGGAAAACACAGATCAGTTTATGACAATTCAGAAGTTCTACAAGGACGCTTTCGCTCTGGCGATTGACCTGAGAAGTATTGAGGATCGTGACAGTGTTGGGACTGGGAAAAGAATTGTTAATACACAGTCTGGGGTCCTGATTGAGATCACCAAAAAGGTGACTGTGGCTAATGTAGTCTGTCGGATCTTTGTGTTGAGTGATGGTTTGGTGAACATGGTAAACAAAAACCTAAAATCAATTCAGTATTAAATGGATCATCCGTTCAATATGTTGGTCATTGGTATGACAACCTGTGGAAAAACCTGGTATCTCCTGAAGATGTTAGAACATGAGTACTTTGGGTTCTTCGACTACATCGTTCTGCTCTGTCCAACGTTCAGCTGGAACAAAACCTACACTACCTGGAAATACACCTCCGACCCGGACTTCATCGCTGTGGATTGTGGTCAGGACGACGTTGAAACTATACTGAAACACATCGTTCAAATATTCAAGGGATCCAAAACATTGATAGTCCTCGATGACTGTGCCAGTGGACAACCCGTAAAGAACAGAACAAGTGAGTTGGTTAAATTAGCCTTCAGCGCCCGACACTACAATCTGTAAGAATGGAAAGGGCTAACGAATTTCTGACTGATATGCTGATCAGTAGATTCTCCAATGTTCTCGGTGGTTTGGACGCTGTAGAAAGCTCTGAGGCGTTAGACAATGAGTTACAAAAAGATAAACTTTTAAAAAGTGACGTTGGTAAAGTTGTGGCCATGATCACACCGTATATACCATGTCTGGGACTGCTATCTGGAGGTAGAACTGGGAAAACATGTGTACCAACACAAAACAAAAGTAGCTGAACATAAACCGGAAACTAACTAAACCCCACATTAAAATCAAAACCCTGATCGTTCTGAAGCGTTTCTGACACCAACAAAATTTTCCGTATCCCCCAAAACCCATTTTCCCGTCTGCTTATACTTTGAAAAGTGGAAAAAAAGAGTTACCCCTTTCAAACATCCTTTCCCATTAAATTCCAACATTTTGGGGCTGTTTTTGGCAAAATAAAAAAAAGTGTGCCCATAGCCTCAAGTTCTATACTACTTCTAAAGCGTTCCAGACTTCCCCCGGTGACAGCTTCGGTTTCCCCACCAAGGCCAATGCAGGAACGGTGACCACGGCGCAGCGTCCTGGATACGGCACTACAAGCGACGGGGCTGGAAGGTCCCGAAAAGGACCACTACTGGGCGTACTCCCAGCAGCACGGTCACCAACCACCTCTGCCGTAGTCCGCACCGGCGTTACAATACTCGAGGAGGGCAAGGCAGTGTTACCAGTCTGTAAACTGGAGCATGGATCCACCACCTGTGCCCTATCAGCATTCGAACTCGTTGTAGCATTAGGACTCGAGGAGAACTGTTTAGTCAGCCGGTCTGTTGGGGGTGCAAAGCGTCCTCTACCAACAGGTGATCAAACTGACAACGAGAACAGAACCAACTGAAACTCGTAACAACTTAACCTATTGACAAAAGCCAATGGGCCGAGAAGCGATAACGAACAATAAAAAAGTTATGTTTTGCCCGGGAAGAAGCTAAAGCAACGATGTGGTTCGGCCCAGGTCAGCCCACGTGGTCGAAGCGTCTGAAAGAAAAAAGAAAAAGGTGTCTACAACACGGGGTATTCCGAGGCGGTCACCTACCCAAGTACTAACCCCACCCGACAGGGCTTAACTTCCGGGATCAGACGAGAACCGGTGCTTTCCCGGTGGTATGGTCGTAGACATTCGAGGAGGTGAAAATGTTGTTTTTATAGCAGTTGGTCGGCGTTGTGGCACGAGAGGGCGACGACGAACATAAGAACGGTGAAATCGAATGTTCGACGAAGTTGTGTGTTCGTGTTGGATGAGTTTGATTTTGATTGGTTTGTTGTGAGGGGACGAGCATGAACGCAGGTCCCCACTACCAGGAATTATACGCTCGAGTTGCCCACATTTAGGGTAACCACAGGAGTCAACCTAGTCGAAGTGCAATGAGAGGGCCTCCTCCTGAGAGGACTTCCTTGTTGATCAAAGTACCTCTTGGGTCAGGTAAGTATGCTTGTGTTTGTCGCAGAAAGCCTATGACCAGGTTCTATGAGTCAGCGGCATGTGGTTAATAGGGTAATTTGTCAGCAACTTTCGACAGCCAGAATGCTGAGTAAACAAAAAACGAGGAGAGGAACGTGCTTACCTCTCGGTCTTTAACGACGGTGTCGTCGTGCGGCGTCGAACTCGATGTGTTAGGGTGGGTGGGTGTACTGAAGCCGCGGTGGGGCATTGGATCGATCGGTTTTGTTAATATCCGTAAAATATAAAGAATTGATGTGCAGAATTAGTGGAAGGAAAGCCGTGTATATACTTGTGTTGTTGATGAGTCTTTGCTTTATTTTTGACGGTGATGTTCTTCCCCGAAGGGAAGAGGGCCGTACTCGGAGGTAGTGCAATACCAAGACAACCCGTGGCCAGGGCGAAGCAAGCTTCAATCCCATGGCCGAAGCCCAAAAGTCAGTTTAATATATGAGCCAGGCGTTGCCTGGCATATCAGATATTAAGCTGATAAGAACAGAGTTGATCTTATTCATGTTTGCAAGTGATGGGTCTGGTGAGTGTGGCCTAGCAAATGACAAAGACTTGCCATTTATGGTTTTTCCTAAACTGACTTGTTGTATGTGTCCTGATGACATTTCCTGTTTTTCTAGTTTTGTGTGTCTGCATTTTGAAATGAGGAGAGTTAAGCTCATAGTGGGTTGGGTTGTCAAAACCTCCTGTACCTTATAGTATGCGTCCTAGTGACGGCATGTATGATTATAAATTAGGTTATAATTGCCAAGAGTTGGAAAATTATAAAGTTAAAGTGTGTGTACGCTTGTCCACCTAGTGTGGTTAGTTCAAGGTTCGTCTTCATTGGTTTGTACTCCAAGGTCTTCATTGTGTAATCCGAGATGCTGGCGGTAGATATCAGTTGAGCCCTGGATTACATCGGTGCAACAGAGTTTCCGAAACAACGATTTGTAGGACTTTGTCACAGCAAGTTTGCGGAGAACTTTCTCGCTTGATGGGTGCCATGAACCGAGAGAACCGATAACGAAGCCATAAACTTCACATTCGAGACCTTGTTCGACGAGGAATTGCTTTAATGGTGCATATTTAGATAGTTTAAGCTGTTCAGCGTCTAGGAGGGCTTCTGCGGAGTTGTCGAATGGACAGCACACGTCTATGATATGGACCCGGTTGTCTTCACGAATCACGATATCTGGACGTAGGTTGGACTCGGAGTCAGGAACGGTACGATCGGTCACGATGTCTCCATAGCGGCCTGCGTTAACCAGGCGGGTAACAATGCAGTTGTGTCGAGAGAGTGGGGCAGCCATGTTCGGGCAGCAGTGACAGAGTACGTGTGGTATGGTTTCATCTGCTGGGCAGTGACGACAGCGCGGAGATGTGTTTGACCAGTGGCTCTTGGTAGCGTTGAATGGAATGCAATTCAGCCTAGCCCTGTGGATAAACCGCCAGTCTTTAAATCGTAGATTGAGGCCGGTGTGTTGCCATGTGGAGCCGTTTGCAAATTGGTCTGGGGAAGGCCATGAGTTTGGTTGCAAGTTGTTCTTGAACATGGCAGTGTAGAGAGCAGCAGGCTTCACCAGCGAGGGTCGGACGCGAGTCCGGAGTACAGATTGTTGGTGGATCACCATTGTCTGGAATCTGAAACTGGATCTGGAGGTATCTCATTGCCTTGCGGGTGCAAGTCCAGAGTGACTGGACTCGGTGTCGGTGGAAACGTTCGTCGATAGTCCCTGACAGATAGGTGGACATCAGTGCTGGTGTTGGGTCGCTTTGTGAAGTATGCCGGACCGTTTGGAGGAGTTTGGCTCAAGCAATGTTAACAACTGTTGGGTCCGCGGAGGAAAGCATCTTTATTGCTTGGATGTCAGCCTCCTTGATGGGGTCCTGGAAGCCGAGACCCCCAGTGCGCTTGTTTGCAAAGCAGTAAGAAAAAGCAGTGAGAAGGCGTTGGAAGGTTGCAAACCTTCCGGAGGATCTGGACAAGGCAGGTGTGATACTCCTCGAGAGATTCTTTGAGTGGAAGACTGCCGAAGGCGTTGCGAAGGTCCATCCACCCCCAGGAACAAGTTTTTTTGGCATCATCTGGCATCTCCCACCAAAGATTGTAATAGAAAGGTATGCTTGTAGCAGTCTTCGTTAGGACGGGCGCTCTTTTGTTCGTTGGATAACAGGTTATTCGATATAGCCCATGCAGTAGTACGTTTGGCCAAGATGCCCATGAGAAATTTGTACAGGCAAGAAGGTAGCGCGATAGGACGGAAGTTCGACACGTCATCGGTGGCACCTTTCTTGTGAATCAGGATCGTTGATGCTGTTTTCCAAGAAGGAAGAACATCTTTTTGTAGAAAACAGTGGCGTAGTAGATCAGACAGGATCGTACCAGATGGTTCAAGCTTCTTGATGTGACGGTATTCGATTCTGTCTGGGCCAGGAGCAGTGTTGGTGCACGAGCAGAGTTTGTTTTTGACTTCGTCCGCTGAAGGTGGACTGAAGAGTGATTTGTCAAGCGATGCCGTCGGAACATGCAACCCTAGTCGTTCATTAAGTTTGTCGGTGTCACATGTTTTCCTGGTGCAGGTGGTGCGGAAAAACTCTTCTACGAGTTCGGTGGATCCGGAGAAAGACGGCGAGTTATCCGTCAGGATTTTCCTAGCAGCTCATTTCTTGGAGTGGCGGTAGAGGCTTTGAATAGACTGCCCCTCTCCCCAGGCGAATCGCTGTAATGGCCGGCCCTTAGGTGGGCGACGTGCTGTAGGACGATTTGGGTCTCTGCGTTGCGGTCGTCTCGAGTTCAAAATGAAGACCTCTGAAGCCATAGCACGGCCTTCAGTAGCAAACAAGACTACCGTTGTAAAGAAGTCCTCCCAGGCTAGATCTGGGGTGAACTTGGAAGACCAGCGTTCCCAGAATTCCTTGAGTGCAGCTTGGGCATCGAAATTTGTGGACTCGACCTCCAGGAGGTCCTCCGCTGTAGGATAGGTGGATTCCTGAGGGGTTGGTTGTTCAGAGGAAGGTTGATCTGGCGTAGGTATAGGAGTAACGGAAGGAGGTGGAACCAGTTGAGTTGGCTCTGGAGAAGGTGGGTTGGTAGACTCGTTGGATGGCGGTTGTGAATCTCCTACTGTTTCTGTCGTGCAGAACAGCGGCCCAAAGACTTAGTTGAGATTGTCCATGAATCGCGTTCCTGCGCCTATGTGAGAAGTATCTGAGAATGGGGGCGACGGAGGTGGCGACGGTGAGCGCGGTACCGAAAAGAAGTCCGATGCAACAGGCCGACGTAGTTGGAAGGATCTTGGAGCCAGTGGTGGTGATCGGTCTTCTTCAGGACTCTTGGTGTCGCTGTTACGCGTAGGTGAGGACTGTTCAGCCGAGCTGATCAGTGACCGAGGTAGTAGAGGAGCACAAGGTTCTTCGGTGCCAGTGAGGAGGAATTTTGCCAGTGTCTCTTGAGTGCTTTCGGACTGAGAAAAGAAGGTAGGTGACATGTTAGGGGAAGTAGGTGGAAGTGATTCGGAAGGTGATTGAGGCAAAGGTTGGTTGGTTGGTGCCAGTGGGAGTTCGGGGATTTGTTCCAGATTGGTTGGAGTAGGACTCGGCGGACAGGTTGAGGTAGGGGCTGATGTTGTTGAGGAATTTGAAACAAGATGGCGTCGCGACAACACGTTCAAAAGTGCAGTGCGCAAGCAATCAATAATTCAAACAACAATACGCCCTTGAAGTCAGTTCAAACAAAAATTTCAAAACTATCGGACAGTCCGATGACTAAGGCAGAAAAAGGAAACGAAAATGTGAAGCCGGATGAGATTTATGAGATGATGAAGATGATGATGAAGAAACTTGATGCGCTCGAGATAATTGAGGAGAAAATAAAATTTGTCGAGGTAGACCTAAAAGATGTCAAAGAATCCATCAACTTCGTTCATGCCGAAGTAGAAGACCTGAAAAAAGAAAAAAAAATGCACAATGGAGCAGCAAATGAAATGAAGGATCAACTAAACCAGTTAGAACGAGAAAACGCCGCACTAACCAACAGCGTTATTGATCTGAAGGCACGATCGATGCACGATAATTTGATTTTTCACAATATTAGAGAAGAAGAAAGAGAAGATACAACTGCAACTATCCATAAAATATTGGAAGAAAAGCTGGATATAGCAGACGCAAAGACCAAAATCAAGATTGACCGATCGCACAGAATAGGTAGAAGACGAAACGCACAAGACGGAACACCAGATAAACCACGACCGATTGTCGTAAAATTCAATTATTTTCAAGACAGAGAGAATATCAGAAAGAATGCCAGGAAACTTAAGGGGGCAAGGATTGAAATTGCGGAGCAGTTCCCTGAAGAACTTGAAAGAGTGAGGCAAAAACTATACCCGGAACTTAAAAAGGCAAAAACTGCAGGCAAAAGAGCAAGAATCATTCGTGACAAACTTATAATCGATGGGCAAGTATTTAATCCAACATAATATATATAATCAATTTGAAATCTTCACTGAAACAGAATCATTACTAGTTAAATTACTTCTAATTTCTAACCATATAACACTACTACTAATAATTTTCATAATAGAATATGCTTCTTTTTGTCTTAAAGTAATAGATACATGTAAATACAAAATGTGTTTCAGTTTATTGAATATGACGCGTACGAGAGATGGTTTCATGTTTCTTATGCACGGAATCGTGTCCTGTGCTCGTGCTTTTTATATAAACTTTATCTTTTAACACCATAATTACTATCATGACTAATAACATCAATAATGTTAAAAAATGTTATTCTTGTCTTAAAACGATTGGAAAACATCAAAAGAATATCCAATGTAATACATGCCAGACTTGGTTTCATGCTTCGTTAACTTGTGTGAAATCGAATCTTGCTTGTGTAAAGGAAATCGAAATATGCCAAAAATGTTTAGATGAATCCTTACCTTATCATTCACTAGATGAATTTGAATATGAATATAGATACCTTAGTCAAAGAGATAAGGATAAGCTAGAGCAACTCAAATTTAATCCTTTTCGATCTATGAACGATTTAACATTTGAAGGAAACGAATCAAAATTTGATAAATCAATAAATATGGATGATATTCATTGCAATTATTATCTACCAAGTGAATCTGGAGATCAGCTTACAAAGTATGAATTAAGAGACAATTACTTCTCTTTACTACACTTAAACACAAGGAGTATATCAAATAAATTTGATTCATTCAAGGATCTACTAAAATCATTAAATCACTCCTTTTCAATAATTGGAATGACAGAGACCTGGCTAAAAGACACTAACAATAAAAACTTTCAACACAAAGAATACAATTACGTCAATGCAGACCGAACACATAAGAACGGTGGGGGAGTGGGTATATATGTTTCAAAACATTTCCAATTTAAAGTACGTAGTGATTTAAACATTACTCAAGAGGAAATAATTGAATCGATCTTTATTGAAATAATAACACAAACTGGAAAAAATATAATTATTGGTGTAATTTACAGGCCACCCAATAGTAAATTTGAAGCATTTGAAAAATCAATGAATGAAATTTTAAATAAACTTGATAAAGAAAAGAAAATAACATATTTTTTGGGAGATTTCAATATCGATCTGTTGAAGTCAGATTCTTATAATTATAATTATGCAAACAGGTTCACAGAACAACTTCTTACTTCATGTCATTTCCCCATAATTACAAAACCAACAAGAATTACCCAGCACACTGCCACTTTAATCGATAATATAATTACTAATGACATAAATAAAATTGAAAATAGCATGAATGGACTAATATTTAGTGACATCTCAGACCATTTACCTATATTTCATGTCTGTAAATCAGATATCCACAAAACAATCTCGAAAAAAACTGTTGGATATAAAAGATTAATAAATAAAACTAATCTTACTTCTTTTACAAACAAAATCAAAACCACACCATGGGAAAATATTATACTTAATAACAATCCATCAGATTCCTTTAATGATTTCTCTGAACAGTTTGAAAATATTTATAAAGCTAGTTTTCCCCTTAATGATTTCTCTGAACAGTTTGAAAATATTTATAAAGCTAGTTTTCCCCTTATAAAAAAAACATACAAAAATATTAATACAGTTAAAAGTCCATGGATGACAAAATGTATCTCAAAGTCAGTACAGGTGAAAAATAGACTTTATAAGAGGTACCTAAAAAATCCTAGTGAATCAAATGAAATTAAATATAAAAAGTATAAAAATAAACTAAACCACGTAATTAAAAAAGCAAAGAAAATGCATTATGAAGAACTCTTTATTAAATACAAGAATGATGCTAAAATGTCATGGAAAACTATTAATAACATTCTGAATAAAAATAATACTAAACAAGAATTACCAAACTCATTTTTTACTAATAACTCTAATGAAATAATCAATGAACCATTTGAAATAGCTAATAAATTCAATAAATATTTTGTTAACATTGGACCAGAGTTAGCTAAAAAAAATTCTAAAAATACACAGATCACATTCGAAAGATACCTTTCTGGTAATTATGTGGAAAGTATGTTTACTGACCCTGTTACTGAAAATGAGGTACTAAATGAAATAAATAACTTAAAACTAAATAAAATCCTGGTTATGATGAAATTAATTCTGAAGTAATTCAAATAGTTGCAAAGGAAATTAGTAAACCTCTTACACATATATTTAATTTGACATTTTCAACTGGAATTGTCCCGGATCGCTTAAAGGTAGCCCTGGTGACTCCCATTTCTAAATTATTAGAAAAACGGATGTACACAAGACTAATTAAATTTATTGAAAAAAACAAAATTTTATCTAAACATCAGTATGGTTTTAGAAAAAAGAGATCAACTGAGTTAGCAATTGTTGACCTTGTTGATAAAATTACGAAAGCGATAGATGAAGGTAAATATTCAATTGGTATTTTCCTTGATCTTTCTAAAGCTTTTGACACAGTCAATCATGACATTCTCATAAAAAATTAGCACATTATGGGATAAGAGGGCTGTCTTTAACATGGTTTCAAAAATTATTTAAAGAACCGAAAAGAAATAGTAAAATATAAACAGATTAAGTCAAATGAAATGACAATTACTACGGGCATTCCACAAGGATCAATACTTGGACCACTTTTATTTCTACTGTACATCAATGATCTACAGAACTGTAGTGATATTGTTTCATTTGTGTTATTTGCAGATGATACTAATGCCTTTTACTCTAACTCTTGTCTTAATACTTTGAATGAAACTATACAAAAGGAAGTTAATGAGATAACTAAATGGTTAAATGTTAATAAATTATCAATTAATACTTCAAAGACCAAATTTATTTTATTTAAATCTACTAACAAAAAACAAACATTGGATATGATGATTAAAATAAACAATCAAATAATTCAACAAGTTAAAAGGTAATTTAATATGGGGTAATACTTATCCTACAAGGATTCAAAAAATAGTGAATATACAAAAGAAAAATGTGCGTCTAATTGAATTCAAATCATATTTTGATCATACAAAACCACTTTTCAAAAATCTAAATTTATTAAATATATTTAAAATTAATGACTTCCTAACCAGTTTATTCATGTTTCGATACAACTGTGTTAGAGATTTGCCTGAAATATTTGACAATTATTTCATGGCTAATAACAAAATACACCATCATAATACAAGAAATTCAAAAAAAATACACAAGTCTTATAAAAGAACAAATTATAGGAAACATACACTCTCCAACAAAGGAGTTGACATCTGGAATGACATCAAAGTAGATCTTAAAGATATTAGATCTTATAATATCTTTAAAAAAAAATCCAAAAAATACTACCTAGAACAAACCTGAAAATCTTGTTTACCAAACAAGGTTTATCTAGTCTAATACTTGTAATTATTAGTAATTATTAATTATAGGTATTCTTCTTCTTTCAACGTTTTATTTTAATATATCCAGCTTACTACATAATTGTAGAACTAGTTACCTTGTGTCAAGAGAGTATAAATTTCACCTTTTATACTCTCTTGCTTGTATACTTCTTGTTTGTTTTATATTACGTTACGTTGCGTTGCGTTGCGTTGCGTTGCGTTGCGTTGCGTTGCGTTGCGTTGCGTTGCGTTGCGTTGCGTTATATTATATTATATTATGTAATTATAAATTTCTTAAAATCATTATGTAAAAGTATTCAATGTATGACTATATAATATTGAACTGACTCAATTTATGTTAATTACTGAACTAAACTAGGGGTCTTTAACAAAAAGCCTGTAAAGGTTTCAAATAGACCTCTAGCCCAAAAACTGCAGAACACTTAATTTCTTTTTTTTTTTTTGTTTGTAAAATATGGGCGAAACAAAAAAAAATAGAAAAAAGGAAGGTTGTGATGGAAGGTTGTGTTTCATGCGGCAGGCCCGGAAGTGACAGGAGGCTTTCTTAAAACTCTCGAGTGGGGTCACAGCAGGCATGTCGTTGGAGATTCCACGGTTGCGATCTGGTGAGTTCTTACCGCGTGAGTCTTTGGATCTGAGACGCTTTTTTGTGGGTTTCGCACATTGGGCAGATGACTTGAGAGCTCCGAGGCAACGTGCAAGTAACCGATATTGACGTTATTCCGAGAGGTGGCTGGCGGGTTTTCTTAGGTGGCATAGTTGTATGTGTGGAAATGAAAATGCAACAAAGGAGAGTGAGTGCAAGAGTATCTGTTAACATACCACGATAGTCCAGGCACGAAACAGACAAGAGTCTAAGGTGGCTAGACTAGACAGATTTTTCAAGGATTGGTAGCCAGTCTCGAGGAGACTAGGTTCTGCACCAAGCGAGAAAATAAAAAACAAATGTAAAATAATAATATGGAACGACTTCCTCAGTGTAGTCGAGAAAGACGCAAAAACGAAATAAGAGCCTATCTACAGGATGAAACTTAATTAGCGTAGCGCGGGAACCTCCTTAATTAATACATCGAAATGCAAATGCGTGCGAGTGCAGCGGCTGTGATGGAAAGTTTTTTATTATTAATAATAAGGCTAAGCTAAACAGATTCCGACTAGCTTGGTACTTGGCTCGTAATCGTGCTGTAGTCTACACTAGTCGGGGAAATAATAAAGTATAATATCAAATAATAAAGGAACGACTCACAAGGTATACTTATGTGAGCCGCAAAAACGAAAGAAGAGCCTACTCACAGGAATAAAAACAAAGAGCGAAAATAATAAAGCGAAGGCTAAACGAGGCGAAGTCGCCGTGAACCGGTGAAATCGTCTCACGTAGAATTCGCTGCGAAAGCAGAGAATAAACGCCTGTCGCTATAAGCGTTAGACTGGCGTCTTCTCCGTGGTGTCAGGGTAGCCAGCAAGCGTTCTCAAAGAATGGCCAGGCCCTGAGGCGCGAGTGAGAAGAGCTAACGACGGTCTTCTTCCGAGGAAGTCGACCGCCGCTAACACATATAGTGAACTAAACTATAGCACTGGTGAATCGACAATTGCTTGAGCGCTGCTCAAACAAGTGCCTAGACACCTGTACTGCGTAGCGAACCTTACTACAATCCGAGAATAATTCATTGGGACACTAAAGCATCAATTTACTTCCTTCTCGCTTATTGCACTATCGTGGGATAAATAACGTTGCTTACTTGCTTTACCCCTCCCCCTTCCCCCACCAATCAATGTTGATTTCCAGGTGACACTTCTGAGTCCTAACAAACAAAAATTGGGTCGCAACTTTGATCGGAGGGGGAAGGGGAGGGCACATTTTAAAGATAAATCGCGTGCGCACAGAAGTCTCTTGACATACGCTGTGTCCCAATGTAATTATTCCACGATTGTCTGAAAATATTCAATATCAATGAATTGAAATTACGCACTGCCAAAATAATAAATAACGGATAAAAAGCAAATGGTGGAACTAAAAAAATGAAACGGCAGGATTATAAACGAATTATTTCAACGAGCTTTCGCTGTTGCGAAGACCGCAACAATTGATCAAACGATCGCACGTCTACCTAACCGAATTGACCGTGTGATGAAAAGGGAGTCGAACAAAATATTAAACCCACACTCATAGGTTGTTCTGGTTTACTTTTACTATCCGTGCCCACTTCAGTTGTTCTAAATAAGCACAAAACAGTAGAAACTTGTGTTTTATTTGGCCTGCGTATTAAATGTCAACCTAACAAAATAAAGGTAAAGACTGCATTTATAATTAGCTGTGCTATTATAATGGCTCATGCACAGTACTCCATGCCTTTACTGCGTATTTCTCGCATAAACGCTTTCTAAATAACAACTGTCTCTATCAGGCTTATAATACAGATAAAGTGCTATATGCTGGTAACATTGAGGTAGGAAAATATCTAACTTAAACCGTATTTTTAACAGTACACCATCTACGGCATAAATAATATTATAATTAGATTATTTTTTAAATTATTACCACGATTTTGGTGGAGTACTGTTATTTATGACTAAAACAGTCTGTACAACAATAATTAATATAACTACAACCGAGGGGGATGGAAGGTCCCGAAAAGGACCACTACTGGGAGTACTCCCAGCAGCACAGTCACCAGACACCACCTCTGCCATAGTCCGCACCGGCGTTGTAACACTCGTAGAGGATAAGGCAGTGTTACCAGTCTGTAAACTGGAGCATGGATCCACCACCTGTACCCTATCAGAACTCGAACTAGTAGAGGCCATAGCGAGCTGTTTAGTCAGCCAGCCTGTTGGGGGTGCAAAGCGTCCCCTACCAACAGGTGATCAAACTGACAACGAGAACAGAACCAACTGATACTCGTAACAACCAACCTATCGAACAAGCCAATAGGCCGAGAAGCGATAATGAACAATAAAAAAGTTATGTTTTGCCAGAGAAGAAGCTAAAGCAACGATGTGGTTCGGCCCAGGTCAGCCCACGCGGTCGAAGAGTCTGAAAGAAAAAAAGAAAAGGGTGTCTACGACACGGGTATTCCCAAGCGGTCACCCATCCAAGTACTAACCCCACCCGACTGGGCTCAGCTTCGGTGATCAGACGAGAACCGGTGCTTTCCCGGTGGTATGGTCGTAGACATTCGAGGAGGTGAAAATATCGTTTTTATAGCAGTTGGTCGGCGTTGTGGCACGAGAGGTCGACGACGAACATAAGAACGGTGAAATCGAATGTCCGACGAAGTTGTGTGCTCGTGTTGGATGATTTTGATTGGTTTGTTGTGAGGGGATGAATGCGAATGCAGGTCCCCACTACCAGAAATTATACGCTCGAGTTATCTACATTTGGGGTAATCGCAGGAGTCAACCCAGTCGAAGTGCAATGAGACCTGAGCCTGCCGGGCCTGGCTAACGGTTCTGACTATCTCCGGTATGTAAACGTCCCGACCGTTCACATGAGCCATCCAACCGTGAAATCCGTTAGGGATCCCACTGAGGGTCCCGATCAGTTCCGACTCATCCGGACCGAAGTCTTCCCAATCTAGGGTAATCACCTTAGTCCCCTTAAGGGCTATGTCCTCAGTCATCTCCCCCATATACCTCTCTATACACCTGAGGTAATCCTTAGTTACACCGGCTTCACATTCCCGACCTCTCCTGAGCATTCGGCCGTGACAAGTGTCAACTGAGGCTTCTAGGAATAGTAGGGCATCAGGGGTTGGGAGTAGATTGTTTAGTGAGTGGAAGACCTGGGAATACTCAGAAAACTGTTTGCTGGTTATCCACCCATTACGCCAACAGTTCTTAGTAAACACCATACAGCTGTCATGTGTTCGCTCTATAATCACATTCTCCCCCTCGTTGATTAACTCCAAAGCCTTCAGGTAAGCGTCGATCATCTCACTGAGGAACCAGGTCTCCATCTCATACGTCCATCTCCCGGGGTCAGCGTAAAACCTTTCTAGGTATGGATTGTCTTCAACTGGCTCTTCGATGAGGTGGTAACCATTTATCCTAGCGAATGGTTTCACAAACGTTGTCTTCCCCACACCGATGTTTCCGTCGAGGGCGATCAGCCGAGCACCGAACTTTGTCCCGGTCATTATACCCCAGGTATATGGTATACACTTAGACCTCCTGTATTTTATATGAAGATTCCAAAGAGACTTAGACGACCCATACTGATTATCTTCCACGCCCTCAGAAGAGCTATCGGGGTGATGAGACATTGTGTTAGGAGAAACCGTAGGGGAGAGTACTACGTAACTGAATCTGTTGTTGTCTGGCCGACGGTCTCAGATCCCCCACAGACGACCTCAGAGATTCCTACAGATCAGCTGACAGATTCCCTAAAGACAGTCTCGGTGGGGCTTCACTTTATTACACTATGAGGCAGGACAGAAGAGCGGTTCAGAGGTTGAAAACCGTTGAGGAGGAAAGGTTAATGGGAGGAACTGTGGTAAAACCCGAACCACAGAACCCCGTCCGGACTTCCCCGGTTTTAGACACCTTCGATGAATGAAATATGTGTTAGTATAATGTCAACCGTCGACCGAAAAGAACTGTTGAACGAGCTCTACGATGCTCTCCTGATTACAAGTGGAGCTGTGGCAATTTCCATGGTTTCAAAGAAGGTGTTAAGGGAACCTTTGGGTACTCCTGAGTCTGTAAAGGGTACCGTCAAGCTGGCTCTAGTCGTTGGAATTAGTACGGTTGGGATTAAATATGCCCAGTCGAAGGGGTACCTACCGGTTGACCCTTTTTCAAAACCTAAGTAGCCTAAGAGAGTCCCATACCCGGTGGTTATTATGAGCACTGAGACATACCGGCTGCCCCCTATGTCTAGGGGAGAGAAAGACGTACAGAACGCTTTACGCGCTGATGGAGTTGAAGCAATCAGGGAGAAGACTTTTGATGGGTTAGTGGGGTTGGGTGGTGGCCTCTTGAGGTATGACTTCGCGATACCTCTGGATGACGGTATTTTCATACTGATTGAGTATGATGGTGAACAACATTTTCACCCTTCCACCTGGTCGGGTGACATAACCCAGGAAGAGGCAAAGAGACGCTTTAGGGTACGGAAGGAACACGATCGGATGAAAAACGAGTATGCCAAGAACAACGGCCATGAACTACTCAGAATTCCATTCTGGAAAAGATGTGACACTCATTCTATTATCGGATCTTTGTAGTGTCACGGGGAAAGGGTGATGTATTATCCCTAGTTATATATATGGCTAGTGTGGTTGCTGGTGGACTGTTTAACGCCTTGGCCTTCACGGGCGCTGGATTCCTGTTTTCGAAGTTAAATCACACCGGATACGAAGCTGAGATTAAGAGACACAACCACGCCCTTGAGCAGCTGGCTAGGGCGAAGGAGAAATGGTATGAAAGTGAGGTGGATAGGAAGGACAGAATACAGAGGTTGAGACAGGAACTGTCTGACGCCAACGCTGACATCAACACAACGAACCACGCTCTGGATCTGCTGAAGGATAGGCTGAGGTCGTTGGGTTTTCCCAGCCAAAGCCTGAGTTGTCTGACTATTACAAACCATCGGTTGAGATGAAAGATTATCAGACCTTGTTTATCGGATCTGTTGGTCTGGTTGGTGGGTATCTGATGTCTAGGTTTGTTTTGTAGGGGTTAAGGGGATTTGTTAGGGTTTAGTTATAATGTCTGTTTCCTGGTCGGACTTACCGGAGGGGCTGAAGGATTGTGGGTCTTCAAGCGTTGAATGGGTCTGTAAGCATATGGGGATTGAGTTAACACCCCCGACTCGGGATCCACCCAGATGTAGTACGAAACTGTAGTGTGGGGATTGTTCCAGATTCCGTGTGAAGGTGAGCACTGAGATGTATTCCTGTCCAGGATGTGGTGACACAGAATATGGATATGTTGTCGGGAGATATCAGGCAGCTGTTGGTCATAGAAGTTAGCATTCGAGAAATCATTGGATGAGGAAGAGACTCACCAGAGTTGTCAGGGATACAGCCGCTGATATTGTTTTAGCCGACTTTTCCAAGTGATGGACAGTAAGGGTCTGATAAGAGGTCGTAACCTATCCAGATACAATTATTACATCATCAGATTGTGCTCAAGAAGAGGGATTAAGTTACTGGGTAGCGTAAAGGATCTTAAAAAGGGGAAAACGAAGGACTTATTCGATAGCAATCTGTTTGGGGTTGTGTATAAGGAACTTGGTTGGGAGCAGACTTCGGACAAGTTCTATACTGAGTGGTTGGAACGACACCTAACGGAATATGATCACCCCTGTTATAACGATGTCTGATACCATGATCCACCAGGATGACGACTATTCCGACGAAGACCTCCGTCTCTACGAGAGACTAATCGGTTACGACATAAATCAGTTAGACAGAGCCTTGAGGGGTAAGACCAAGTCGTTCAGTTGTGCTGTGGTAAGCCAACACCCATTGGAACAGGTAAACGCCCTCAGGAATGACGTGGTACGGTTACTACGTCGGGAGTTGGTTCAGATGAGGGGGTTGAAGTTCGCTGAAACGCTGTTGTAACGCTTGAAAAGGAAGTATCTGGTGGGAGAACTTATAAGACGGCTCACTTCAACAGCCACATCAAGATTATAATCAACGGTAATGAGATCGGTCAGGATATCGATGTCGCGAATGAGGAGGTGGTGGCTAGGATAGCCCGGTGGATAAGCGAGGGATCCGGCTGGACAGTAAACTCAGTAGACGGTCACTACATCAATCTGACTGTGTACAGTCCACTGGAAGGCTCGTCGTATGTTGACCTCCCTAAAGAGTTAAGACATAGTCGGAAGGGGCTGATCAACGTTAAGAATAATGATGATAGGTGTTTTATGTGGTGTCATCTGGCTCATAAGTTTCCCGTCTCAGAAAACCCACAAAGGGTCACAAAATACCGGGACCATGTTGACGACTTGGATTATAGTGGAATCAGCTTTCCAGTGATCCAAATACAGTACAACCGGGTGGAAAGACAAAACGAGATACGTATCAACGTCTTTGGTTATGAGGACGGGTCAACCTTTCCGGTTTACGTATCAGGAGAGATTCACCGACCTTATGAACCTACTAATTATAACCAACGAAAACAACAAACATTACGTCCTCATCAAGGACTCTGATAGGTTTATGTACAACAAAACAAAACATAAGAGGAGAAAACACTTCTGTGTTTACTGTCTCCAATGTTTCAGTTCATCGGAGGTTCTGGATGGGCATAAGGCTGTGTGTATCAGTGTGAATGGTAAACAGGCTGTTAGGATGCCTGACCCCGGTAAGAACGTGCTGAGGTACAGTAATTTCCACAAACAGTTAAATGTTCCATTTGTTGTGTACGCTAACTTTGAGGCAATCACGGAAAAGGTCGACAGACCGGAGGTGTTGGGGTCAGACCAGGAGGAGAAAGATCGTACATGGAGAAGTACCAGAGACATACTGATTGTGGTTATGGGTACAAGGTTGTCTGTTGTTATGACGATCGATACAGCAAACCTGTCCAGGTGTACAGAGGTCCTGGTGCTGTCAACAAGTTTATCGGAAAGATGTTGGAAGAGGTGGAGTACTGTAAGAATACAAAGAAAGAGCACTTCAACCAGGACATGGTTCTGAGTGATTCCGACAGGGCGGACTTTAGGGACGCTGGAAAGTGTCATATCTGTGGTCGGGGGTACACAGCAGAGGACGTTAGGGTCCGGGATCACTGTCACGTAACAGGAAGGTACCGGGGATCAGCCCACCAGCTTTGTAACAGAAATCACAGACTAACCGATAGAATACCAGTCATCTTACACAACCTGAGGGGTTATGATAGTCATCTCATCATGGGTGAGATTGGGAAGTTCGGACAGGAGATTAACGTCATACCGAATAATATGGAGAAGTACATGGCCTTCATGTTAGGTAAAAACCTTGTGTTTCTGGACAGTCTTCAGTTTATGACTAGTTCATTGGAAAAATTGGTTGGAAATCTCCCGGGGGACGCGTTCAGATACACAGCTGAAGAATTTGGTGAAAGGTTGGACTTGATGAGAACGAAGGGTGTTTACCCCTATGACTATATGGACAACTTCAGTCGGTTTGAGGAAACGGGGTTACCACCAAAGAGTGAGTTTTATAGCGTACTAAACGATGAGGAAATATCAGACACCGATTACCAACACGCTCAGAAGGTTTGGACCTCGTTTGGAATGGGGACAATGGGGGACTACCATGATGTGTACCTGAAATCGGATGTGCTGTTGTTAGCTGACGTCTTTGAGAACTTTAGAAAGACCTGTGTTCAGTACTATAAGCTGGGCCCCTGCCACTACTTCACCTCACCGGGGTTAGCCTGGGACGCTATGCTGAAAATGACTGGGATTACGTTGGAGTTAATGACTGACATCGACATGTTCCAGTTCATCGAGAAAGGGATGAAAGGTGGGGTTAGCTATATAGCCAACAGATATGGGAAAGCAAACAATCCGTATATGAAGGGGTATGACGAAAACGAGGCTGTGAAGTACATCATGTAGCTGGACGCTAACAACTTGTATGGCTGGGCCATGAGTCAGTGCCTTCCGACTGGCGGATTTAAGTGGATGAGTGAAGGTAAGTTGAAAAACCTGGACTGGGAACTTCCGGATGACGACAGCCGAACTGGAATGATACTTGAAATCGATCTTGAATATCCTTCTGAACTCCACGACCTACATAACGACTATCCATTAGCTCCTGAGAAGACGGAAATACAGGAAGAAATGCTGTCTGACTATTGTCTCAAAATCAAAGAGAAGTTCGGCGTCAGCGTTGGTGGTGTCAGTAAGCTAGTAACCAACCTGATGCATAAGGAAAGGTATGTCGTCCACTACAGAAACCTAGAGCTGTACGTCAGGCTTGGGATGAGGGTGAAGAAAGTTCACCAGGTTTTGTTGTTCGATCAGTCCCCTTGGCTGAAGCAGTACATCGACTTCAACACGGTGAAGAGAACCGCCGCCAGGAACGCCTTCGAAAAGGACTTCTTCAAGCTGATGAATAACAGCGTTTTCGGTAAGACGATGGAAAACCTGAGAAAGCGTG
Source organism: Corallium rubrum (assembly GCA_964035015.1). NCBI lineage: Eukaryota > Metazoa > Cnidaria > Anthozoa > Scleralcyonacea > Coralliidae > Corallium > Corallium rubrum. Next base: position 17,767,415 of record OZ035997.1, read on the forward strand.
TGGACATTCGGTTGGTCACGTGTGAGGAGAAAATGTTGAAGTTAGTTTCCAAACCAACCTTCGTGTCCGCCAAAATATTCAACGAAAACCTTGTCGCCGTTCACAAAATCAAGGAAGTTCTTACGTTAAACCGACCGGCTTACGTTGGTGTGTGTATTCTGGATCTGTCGAAAACCCTGATGTATGATTTCCATTACAACTACGTGTTAGAAAAATATGGAAATAATGCTAAGTTGTTGTTTACAGATACGGATAGTTTAACATATGAGATCGAAGCGGAAGACGTCTACAAAGACTTCTGGGCTGATAAAGATATCTTTGACAATTCGGACTATCCAGAGAGCTCGGAGTACCACAACAAGTCGAACAAAAAGGTTATTGGGAAGATGAAGGACGAAGCGGCTGGCGTCCCCATAACCGAATTCGTTGGTCTCAGAAGTAAAATGTATTCATATTTAAAAGACAACGGAGCAGGTGGTAAAACCGCGAAGGGAATTAAAAAGAGTGTCACTAAGAAACAAATCAAACATGAAAACTACAAAGACACACTATTTGGTAAGAAACAAATGTTTCAGAAAATGAAAACAATCCGAAGTGATAAACATAAGCTGGGTAGTTATGAAATTAATAAGGTGTCACTCTCATGCTTTGATGATAAAAGATACTTGCTGGAAAACGGGATTAATTCCTACGCGTACGGACATAAGAATATTTAATTTACAACTGTGAAGAATTATATGTAATAATTTTTCATAAACGATCACACTTAAGTAAAACGATAATTTACTCATAAAAATTATTACGCGTAATAATTATAATTTATTCATAAAAATTATTACGCGTAATAATTATAATTTATTCATAAAAATTATTACGCGTAATAATTATAATTTATTCATAAAAATTATTACGCGTAATAATTATAATTTATTCATAAAAATTATTACGCGTAATAATTATAATTTATTCATAAAAATTATTACGCGTAATAATTTTCATAAACGATCACACTTAAGTAAAACGGTAATTTATTCATAAAAATTATTACGCGTAATAATTTTCGTGAACGATCACACTTAAGTGAAACGTAATAATTTATTCATGAAAATTATTACGCGTAATAATTTCCCATGAGCGATCACACTTAAGTGAAACGTAATAATTTATTCATGAAAATTATTACGCGTAATAATTTTTCGTGAACGATCACAGAACGTAATAACTTATTCATGAAAATTATTACGCGTAATAATTCCCCGTGAACGATCACAGAACGTAATAATTATTACGCGTAATAATTTTCCGTAAACATGTGTACCAACACAAAACAAAAGTAGCTGAACATAAACCGGAAACTAACTAAACCCCACGTAAAAACCAAAACCCTGATCGTTGTGAAGCGTTTGTGACACCAACAAAATTTTCCGTATCCCCCAAAATCCATTTTCCCGTCTGCTTATACTTTGAAAAGTGAAAAAAAAGAGTTACCCCTTTCAAACATCCTCTCCCGTTAAATTCCAACATTCTGGCGCTGTTTTCGGCAAAATTAAAAAAAAGTGTGCCCATAGCCTCAAGTTCTATACTACTTTTAGAGAAGGAATTCTCTCCTGCGAGCCAGTACTTCGCCCACATCCAGTCGTTGCGCTCTGATCACTTCCGTCTCTGGTGCAAGTCACCGGAGATTCTGGAAAATGTCATCGCAACTGGCATCATCGTTCGTGGGTTCCCGTGTAAGATCCAGCCCTATTCATCCAAGAAGCGGAGTTGGGTCACCATCACACACTTGCCCTATGGCATTCCGGAGGAGGAATTAAAAGTATTCTTCGGATGCTATGGGGTGGCGTGCCAGATCGTCTACGTCCTGTTCCAGAACATCAGGGTTGTCCGCTTTGAGGAGGATGGTACAGAGGCCGCTCGTTGTACTCTGCGGTATGTTCGGGAGTACAACTTTGTGGAGAATTAGGTGGTCCATTTTTCATGCGCATTCCCTAATTTCATCCATTCCCGAGTCTCTTGGCTGGTCTGCTTTACGTGGATCGGTCCTGGGTGACCATTTTGTCGTTTCTGGCGCAACGGAGAGGGTCACATCCTCTTTTGATCTGAGTGGCAAGCGTAAGCCACCTCCGCGGAATGGTCCTTTGCACTTAGGGATTCACGATGTCATTTGCACCGCCGGCATCTTTATATCCTGAAAGGGCTTAACCTCAAATCCAGATAGTCCAAGTGGCATTTGCTCTTCAGCTTTTTGCTCTCTTGGTCTTTCCAATAAGGTCCTTCTCTCTTGTATTTGTGCTAATTCTATCTCTAAAGTGTTTCTTCAGCAAGAGAGTTACCTAAAGTGCATTGCTGTGTGTTTCATTCGTTATTCGCATTTGCAATCTCGTTTGGTTTATTTGGTTTGGTCCGCCATTATTTTGAGAAGCTTCCTTCGACTTGTTGCTGTTATTTACGCGTTTTCATTGTTTCTAATTGTTTATTCAAGGCCCTGTAACATTTCTTCTTCGCCTGGTCTTTTACCGACTCCTACCAGTTCGCCGTTTAAGCAGTCTGATCCGAATTTATATGTTGGTCTTTCGAACTTTCCTGTCCCTTTTCAATTGGTGACATTATTGGAACGATGCCCGATTTTAGATATCGTTTCTTGGGATATTTCAGTCTCATCTAAACTACTTAAACTCAAGATCGATTGGTCTACTAATCCTCGTTAATCTGGTGCTTATTTGTTTCGTGATTTCTTTCCAAGCCACATTGAATACTCTCAGACAATATGACCTTCGCCAACCATCTTGGTCGACGGCTTCTTCTTCCAGCAAAATTTCACTTCGCTTAGACTGGCAGTTATCTCAATCTAATCAACTTCAGTCTTTGTCTTCGCCTATTCGTAATGATTTTTCATCGTTTTCTACGCCTAAAGTTGGTTCACTGCCTAGAAATCAAGATTCGGGTTATCAAAGTTTTAATTCTAAATCTGGTTGCCATAGCTCCGATAATAATTGGCGTCATAACATCTCGCCACCGCCGAAACCTGAATTCGCTTCTCCGCAGCATATTATTCGCAATCATGATGTTTTTGTCCCTGAACCGGCTTCTCCTAAATCTCCGTCAACTGATTCATCGAAAGTTTCTTTTGATTTACGAAGAAAATTTTCAAATTCGGTCCTGTCTCCCCCATCTGGTGTTATTCAAGAGGACCTTCAACATGACCTTAGTAGTTGCTGCCGAGCGTTAGCGAGGCAGCTCACTAATCTTGACATGGGTTACCTGTGCCTCATGTCCAGGCCTCTTTGCCGAGCTATGTATAGTCAACGAAATCTCGATTTTGAGAGGGATGTTTGTATGTTGACCATTTTATGACGTTTTGTGACGTAAAAGTTTCTTTCTACAACTTACGTCACATACGCCAGAAGGATTTGCTCTTACAAATTGCATGTACGTTTGAAGTTTGTAAACACCACGACGGCGATGGATTTTCTAAATTGGCAATGAATCGTTCTTGTTCTCTAACCTCTGAACACACTTGTGAACTGTCTTACAATTTTGGTGGGGAGAGTTTATCTTGTCGAGGTAACATATAAATTTCTACAACTGACAACTCTGTTTCTTTGTAGGAGATTTCAGTTGTTTTCTTCTATTTTTAGGTGTATATTGGTGTGGGTTCATTGTGTATTTGTGTTTGCATTTTACACTGATGAGCATTCTGATCAGACGCTACTATCTGCGTGTGTGTATTTTGACTTATACAAATTCTACAAAATAATGTGATGGGCTCAATGGTACATTGCTGTATAATTTTATTAAAGCTCTTGATTTGTCAAAACATATTAAGCACTTGGAATTGCATTGACAATTTTGCCATCAGAGCAAGAGGTGTGATTATTTAATTGCGTGTATATCCTGTCAAAACCCTTGTTGTTTTCAATCTTATAATTAAAAAATATAGAAGAGATGTGTAAATACTCTGGCTATTGTAATTAATATTACATTTTTGGACTTCCCAGTCTTCTTCGTGGGCTCTTATGGTGAAGAGGTGAGAAAAAATTGGATGGAATGGGCAATCTTAGGTGGAGTGGGCAATCTCGAGTGGAGTGGGCAATCTTTGGTGGAGTGGGCAATTTTGGGTGCAGTGGGCAATCTTGGGTGGAGTGGGCAATCTCGGGTGGAGTGGGCAATCTTCGGTGGAGTGGGCAATCTTGGGTGGAGTCAGCAATCTTGGGTGGAGTCGGCAATCTTGGGTGGAGTTGGCAATCTTGGGTGGAGTGGGCAATTTTGGGTGGAGTGGGCAATTTCGGGTGGAGTGGGCAATCTTGGGTGGAGTGGGTAATATCGGGTGCAGTGGGCAATCTCAGGTGAAGTGGGAAATCTTGGGTGGAGTGGGTAATCTTGGGTGGTGTGGGTAATCTTGGGTAGAGGGGGCAGTCTTGAGTGGTGTGAGCAATCTTGGGTGGTGTGGGTAATCTTGGGTGGAGTGGGCAAGAGGGGTGTCACATTGGTCACAGACTGCAGATATTTGCCTGTGGAGTAGGCTAAAGGTTTTTGTCCCTTTCGAGGCAGCACTTCACTTGCGGTAGTAACTTAGTAGTATAGAATATGAGGCTACCGGCGCGCTTTTTGTTTTTTTGCCAAAAACAGCCTCAGAATGTTAGAATTCGGCGGGAAGGGTTGTTTGAAACGGTAAGCTGTTTTTTTTAATTTTTTAAGTATAAGCAAACGGGACGAAAAGAGACCCAAACCAAAAAAAATCATCCTGGAATTCATCAAGAAAGGGTGTTTGAAAGGGTGGGTTGTTTTCTCACTTTTCAGAGTATAAGCAGACGGGAAAATGGGTTTTGGGAAGTACTGGAGATTTTTCCCCTTTCCGAACGCTTTTGGTTGGATTTGATATAATAAAGCACAACAGATCTCATACGAGTGGTCGGGGGTTAATCACAAGCGAGCCGTATGTAAATTTCGTATGTACAGGTGACAGGGGACGGCCAATCATCTTTTGACCCATAAATTAAAGTTCTGGTTTTGGTTTTGGTTTTGGTTTTGGTTTTGGTTTCGTTTGGTTTCCGGTTTCTGTTCAGATACTTTTGTTTTGTGTTGATACACATGTTTTCCCACAGTTATACCTCCGGATAACAGTCCGAGACATGGTATATATTTCACTGGAGAGTATTTAATAGTGTTTATCATAGCGGCTGGGTTATTTTCCTATCGTTACACTAAGGGGGAGTAATCTACAAACATAAGTGGGTAAAAATATGTACCTTACCGGCTACGATCGGCTTTTGTCAGTTGTAATCGGTTTGTGTTGGATACAATCGGCTTTTGTTAGCCACAATCAGCTTTTGTTAGCTGCAATCGGTTTCTGTTGACTATGATCGGCTTTTGTCGGTTGTAATCGGTTTATGTTGGATACAATCGGCTTTTGTCAGCTGTAATAGGTTTCTGTTGACTACAATCGGTTTCTGTTGACTACAATCAGCTTTTGTCAGCTGTAATCGGTTCCTGTTGACTACAATCGGTTTCTGTTGACTACAGTCGGCTTTTGGCAGCTGTAATCGGTTTCTGTTGACTACAATCGGCTTTTGTTGACCACGGTCGGCTTTTGTCAGCTCAGTCGGCTTTTGTTGACTACAATGAGCTTTTAGGCTGTCTTGTTTACTGTAGACTAATTGTCGGTTCTGATTAAATATTCTTATGTCCGTACGCGTAGGAATTAATCCCGTTTTCCAGCAAGTATCTCTTGTCATCAAAGCATGAGAGTGACACCTTATTAATCTCATAACTACCCAGCTTATGTTGATCACTTTGGATTGTTTTCATTTTCTGAAACATTTGTTTTTTACCAAATAGTGTGTCTTTGTAGTTCTCGTGTTTAATTTGTTTCTCAGTGACACTCTTTTTAATTCCCTTCGCGGTTTTGCCACCTGCTCCGTTGTCTTTAAATACGAATACATTTTACTTCTGAGACCAACTAACTCAGCTATAGGAACGCCAGCCGCTTCGTCCTTAATTTTCCCAATGACTTTTTTGTTTGAATTGTTGTAGTAAGGTGAGCTTTCTGAATAGTCCGAGTTATCGAAAATATTTTTATTAGCCCAGAAGTCTTTGTAAACGTCTTCTGTTTTGATTTCATATGTCAGGCTGTCCGTATCTGTAAACAACAACTTAGCATCGTTTCCATATTTTTCTAATATATAGTTGTAATGGAAATCGTACATCAATACCTTCGATAGATCTAGAATACACATACCAACGTAAAACGGTCGGTTTAGCGTAAGAACTTCTTTAATTTTGTGAACGGCAACAAGGTTTTCGTTGAATATTTTAGCGGATACGAAGGTTGGTTTGGAAGCCAGCCTCAACAGCTTTTCTTCACACGTGACCAACCGGACATCTACGCGCTTTCTCAAATTCTCCATTGTTTTGCCGAAGACGCTGTTGTTCATCAGCTTGAAGAAGTCCTTTTCAAAGGCGTTTCTGGCAGCAGTTCTCTTCACCGTGTTGAAGTCGATGTACTGTTTCAGCCACTTCGATTGATTGAACAGTAAAACCCGGTGAACTTTCCTCACCCTTATTCCAAGCCTAACGTACAGCTGCAGGTTTCTATAGTGGACGACATACCTTTCCTTTCCCATCAGGTTGGTTATCAGCTTACTGACACCACCAACGCTGAGACCGAACTTCCTTTTAATCTCAGAACAATACTCCGACAACATATCTTCCCGTATTTCCATCTTCTCAGGGGCTAATGGGTAGTCGTTGTGTAGATCGTGGAGTTCAGGAGGATACTCAAGATCAACCTCAAGTATCATTCCAGTTCGACTGTCATTTTCCGGAAGTTCCCAGGCTAGGTTTTTCAGCTTAGATTCACTCATCCACCTGAATTTACCAGTCGGAAGGCACTGACTCATGGCCCAACCATACAGATTATTGGCGTCCAGATACATTATATACTTCACAGCCTCGTCCTCACTATACCCCTTCATGTATGGGTTGTTTGCTTTCCCATATCTGTTGGCTATGTAACTAACACCACCTCTCAATCCTTTCTCAATGAACTGGAACATGTCGATGTCAGTCATCAGCTCCAGCTCAATCCCAGTCATTTTTAGCATAGCGTCCCATGCCAACCCAGGTGAAGTGAAGTAGTGACAGGGGTCCAGCTTATAGTACTGAACACAGGTCTTCCTAAAGTTCTCAAAGACGTCAGCTAACAGCAACACATCTGATTTTAGATACACGTCATGGTAGTCCCCCATCGTTCTCATTCCAAACGACTCCCAAACCTTCAAAGCGTGTTGGTAATCGGTGTCTGATATCTCCTCATCGTTTAGCACGCTATAAAACTCACTCTTTGGTGGTAACCCCGTTTCCTCAAACCGACTGAAGTTGTCCATGTAGTCATAGGGGTAAACACCCTTCGTCCTCATCAGATCCAACCTTTCACCAAATTCTTCAGCTGTGTATCTAAAGGCGTCCCCCGGGAGATTTCCCACCAATTTTTCCAATGAGCTACTCATGAACTGAAGACTGTCCAAAAACACAAGGTTTTTACCTAACATGAAGGCCATGTACTTTTCCATATTATTCGGAATGACATTAATCTCCTGTCCGAACTTCCCAATTTCACCCATGATGAGATGACTATCATAACCCCTCAGGTTGTGTAAGATGACTGGTATTTTATCAGTCATTCTATGATTTCTGTTACAAAGCTGATGGGCAGATCCCCGATATCTTCCCGTCACATGACAGTGGTCCCGGACCCTAACATCCCTTTCCCCATACTCCCGACCACAGATGTGACACCTTACAGCGTCTCTGAAGTCCGCCCTGTGGGAATCAGTCAGAACCATATCCTGGTTAAAGTGCTCTTTCCGAATACCCTTACAATACTCCACTTCTTCCAACATCTTTCCAATGAACTTGTTGACAGCACCAGGGCCTCTATACACCTGAACAGGTTTGCTGTATCTGTCGTCATAACAACAGACAACCTTATACCCATAACCACAATCAGTATGTTTTTGGTACCTCTCCATGTATGGTTTTTTCTCTTTTTCCTCTCGGTCTGACTCCGACACCTCCGGTCTGCTGACCTTTTCCGTGATCGCCTCGAAGTCAGCGTACACAACAAACGGAACGTTTAACTGTTTGTGGAAATTATTGTACTTCAACACGTTCTTACCCTTTTCAGGCATCCTAAGAGCTTGTTTACCGTTTACACTGATACACACAACCTTATGCCTATCCAGAACCTCCGTTGAGCTGAAATATTGGAGGCAGTAAACACAGAAGTGTTTTTTCCTCTTGTGTTTTGTTTTGTTGTACATAAACCTATCAAAGTCCTTGATGAGGACGTAATGTTTGTTGTTTTCGTTGGTTATAATCAGGAGGTTCATGAGGTCTGTAAATCTTTCCTCTGATACGTAAACCGGAAAGGTTAACCCATCCTCATAACCAAAGACGTTGATACGTATCTCATTCTGTCTTTCCACCCGGTTGTACTGTTTTTGAGTCACAGGGAAGCTGATTCCACCATAATCCAAGTCGCCAACATGGTCCCAGTACTTTGTGACCCTTTGTGGGTCTTTTGGGACAGGAAACTTATGAGCCAGATGACACCACATAAAACACCTATCATCATTATTCTTAACGTTGATCAACCCCTTCCGACTATTCTTCAGCTCCTTAGGGAGGTCGACATAACTGGAGCCTTCCAGTGGACTGTAGACAGTCAGATTAACGTAGTGACCGTCTACTGAGTTTACTGTCCAGCTGGATCCCTCGCTTATCCACCGGGCTATTCTAGCCACCACCTCCTCATTCGCGACGTCAACGTCCTGACCGATCTCATTACCGTTGATTATAGTCTTGATGTGGCTGTTGAAGTGAGCCGTCTTATAAGTTGTTCCGCCGGACACCTCCTTCTCAAGCGTTACAACCAGCGTTTCAGCGAACTTCAGCCCCCTCATCTCAGCCAGCTCCCGACGTAGTAACCGTACCACATCATTCCTGAGGGCGTTTACCTGTTCCAGTGGGTGTTGGGACACAACAGCACAACTGAACGACTTAGTTTTACCCCTCAAGGCTCTGTCTAACTGATTTATGTTGTAACCGATTAGTCTCTCATAGAGACGGGGGTCTATATCATCGGAATAGTCAAACATGTCAGGGTCTAAGTCGTCGTCCTGGTGGATCATAACACCTGAGCTCATCGTTATAACAGGGGTGATCACATTTCGTTAGGTGTTGTCTCAACCACCTGATGTAGAACTTGTCCGGGGTATGATTCCAACCAAGTTCTTTATACACAATCCCAAACAGATTGTTATCAAACAAGTCCTTCGTTTTCCCCTTTTTAAGATCCTTCAAACCACCCAGTAACCCAATCCCTCTTCTTGAGCACAATCTGATGATGTAATAATTATACCTGGACACATTACGACCTCTTATCAGACCCTTATTTCTCATCACTTGGAGAACCTTGGAAAAGTCGGATAAGACAATATCAACGGCTGTGTCCCTGATGACTCTGGTGAGTCTCTTCCTCATCCAATGATTTCTCGAATGCTCACTTCTACGACCAACAGCCGCCCGGTATCTCCCGACAACATATCCATACTCCGTATCACCACATCCTAGACAGGAATACATCTCAGTTCTCACCTTCACACGAAATCTGGAACAATCCTCACACCACAGTTTCGTACTACGTCTGGGTGGATTCCAGGTTGGGGCTACTAACTCAATCCCCTTCTGCTTACAGACCCACCCAACGCTTGAAGACGGTAAATCCTTCAGCCCCTTCGGTAAGTCTGACCAGGAAACAGACATTATAACAAGTCTTCAGAACCTCCTAAGCCCTACGAAACGAACCTAGACATCAGATACCCACCAACCAAACCAACAAACCCGATAAACAGGGTCTGATACTCTTTCATTTCACCCGATGGTTTGTAATAGTCAGACAACTCAGGCTTTGGTTGGGACAACCCAACGACCTCAGCCTGTCTTAACCTATTCTTCAGCAGATCCAGAGCATGGTTTGTTGTGTTGATGTCAGCGTTGGCGTCAGACAGTTCCTGTCTTAACCTCTGTATCCTATCCTTCTTATCCACTTCACTCCGAGAGTGACGTACGAAACCTGGGTTAATATATACTCTGAGGATGAGGTTAACATTGTTCATTGAAAACGGTGAAAAGACTGTCCACTTCGAACAACCTATCATGGTGACAGGTCCAAGACCACAAATAATGCTGAAGAAAGCAACGGTATACTGGAACTATAACAATGTGGTGTCATGTCTGAACGATTCGGTGTCATTCGATAGTAAGGAGGCATCCGCTCCTGAAGGTTATCTGAACTTTGACGCGTTGGAAACGTTCGTTAAGACTTTAGCCGGGACCCACAGTGGGGTGGTTGAGTTCGGAAAGAATGTTTACAACGGAACATCTAAAGTGAAAACGTCGAAAAAGTTGAAACTCGGAACGATGGGTCTTCTTTTGGGGTTTGGTGAGAACGATGTGATAACTGCTGGTGGTGGTGGGTGGACAAATAGTCCGAATCAGGTGGACATCAACAGAGGGTTGAGGTATGTTGGGATCTCGTATGACGCTGTTGAGAGTGAGAAAAGTTTGGACAATGGGAGGAGGAGTAATCTGATTGGTACTCTTCCGATAACCTCTGAGCAGAGTCTGAAAGGAAGTGTACAGCACTACACAGACATTGAGTCGAAAGCTGAGATCCGTAAGGGTGTTTATGGTAAGATGACCTTTAGGGTTCGTGGGAATAATGATCAGTCAGTAGGTCGACCGGTTGGGATTGGGGCTGTTCTGCTTGAGTTGTACATAGGTTAGTATATAATGGCTGATGGAGAAGTCAACATCGAAATGGATGAGCGTGGTGAAGATGGAGAGAGAGAAGAGGATGGCATCAACGAAACGAGTCTCATAGATGGTGGCGATAAGGACTCCGAACTGGAGGACCTGAGGTCAGAACCTTCTGACGATGTAACCCGTATTGAAAATGGGGTTCCTGACATTGGTAGTGTTATTGGGTCAATAAAAGGGTCCATCACACGTGATAAAAAGCAGCTCTTCCGCGAAACGTTAGATACTGTGATAAATAAAAAAGACGGTATATCATCTAAGAACATAATAGAATGGACTGAGTTTGTTATTAATAAGAAGGGTCGCGTCATCGGAGCATGGTTTAATGGTGTGAGAGTTCTCGTATCTGATCGTGTTGGGATTAGGTACAGTAATAACAAATCAAAAAGTGTAGTCGAATCCGTCATACTTTTCAAAGAACTGTTAGAGAAAGCCAGAATTGAACATTCCAACACGACTAAGGGAATGATTGAGGAGATCGACGACAACCCACTGCCTTCTGAAGAAGTGGTGGATGATATAATCTCACAAGCCAGTTCAGTGATCAGGTTGAGGGAAGAGAGGAAGAACTACAAGAACAAGCGGAAGGAATATTCCTAACCGAACAGGAAGTAAGAGAATTCGCTGGAACACTCCACCCACAAGGTACGGATGAGGTGCAGATTGAGGCTCTTGAAGATCAGGCCGATTACTACAGATTAGAAGCATTAAAAGAGGCCGACCCTGTTAAGGAACAGTTCTACAAGAGCGTCAGTGAGACAGTGGAATTAAAGGCAGACAGCATAAGAATTAGGATTGGTGAGAGACCTATACATACGGAAGCCGTGTCTATCTTAGAGAGTGAGGTGGAAAACAACGACCTAAATAGGTTGGAACGTTTTAAGATGTGGGCCAAGAAAAATATGGTTGGTCTGTCTGCCATAGCCATCATAGCTGGAATCATAACCACAATAGTTGTTGCCGCCAGAAGGACTGTCTCGGGAGTAGCAAGGGCTGTTGGTGGTTTCGCTAAGGCACTCGCTAATCTGGGTAAGAGTTTAGGACCTCTGTTGGCACCGCTGTTCGGCCTAGTGGCACAGGTTTTGACCTGGGGAGCAAATGGGATAGCATGGTTAGCCAACAATCTGTGGGTTTTAGCCATAGCTATGGCATGGTTGTTGTATGACTACTGGAAAAACAGAAAATAAAACCTGTTATGTAGTATATGACCAACAGAAGTCAGACAGAGCTGTTACCTGGATTCAGACGGGCAAACATGTCGGAGATCAAGGGAAGTAGGACAAGACACACGATCACCATGAATCCCAACAAAGTCAACCCTGGTGAGGACCTCTACATCGACATACCGAAGCTAAAACCTGATAGTTGTCTGGTCCCGGGTAGCTTTCATCTATTGTTCGACTTTAAGAACATGAACACCAAGTTGTGGTTCCTAAACAATCTCTCCAGGCTTCTGGTTGAAAGGCTGGTTGTTAAGCTAGCCGGTGAGACTGTTTACGACAATACGGGTGAAAGTATCCTCAGTGTGCACAGGGATCTCTGGTTACCGAAGAGTATGAGAGATCAGATGGTTGGGTATGGGATTGGTCCAGAAAACCTGAGAAAGCTGATGTCTAAGGACGACAGTGGGGCCTCCTCTGGGGACGCTGAGAAGGTAGCTGACGCTCTGATGCTTACAATCCACGGAGTGAGGATGAAGGTGAAATTGGATAAAATCCTCGGGGACCACGGACTTTATGCTCCCTTTGAAATGTATAACAACTTCCGATATGTCATTAGCCTACCGAAAGCGAGTGATGTTATGGTGGCCCAGTCAAGTGAGACCGTTGACGGGTACACACTGGAAAACCTCGAACTGGAGTATGAGACGATTGATAACACCGACATCGCCAGTGAAATAACATCGCTGTACACAGCTGGTCGGTCGTTGTCCTACGAACACGCCACGCTGATGAAGTCAACTGAATGGTTGGCTGGATCAACCCTGATCAACGAACACATTAACCTCCCACGGAAGTCTATGAAAGGGATTGTGATGATGTTCACAAATAAAACCCGGACTGATAGTGAGAAATACATCTACCCAAACATCGAAAGTGTTAAGCTAACAATCGAGGGTGTACCCAATGCCGTCGTCAGTCAAGGGATCCCAAAGAGCCGATTCTATGATGAGGCTAAAAGACTATTCGGTGGAAAGGAAAACACAGATCAGTTTATGACAATCCAGAAGTTCTATAAGAATGGTTTCGCTCTAGCGATTGATCTGAGAAGTATTGAGGACCGTGATAGTGTCGGAACTGGGAAAAGAATTGTTAACACACAGTCTGGGGTTCTGATCGAGATTACTAAGAAGGTGACTGTGGCTAACGTAGTCTGTCGGATCTTTGTGCTGAGTGATGGTTTGGTAAACATGGTAAACAAAAATCTAAAATCAATCCAATATTAAATGGACCACCCATTCAATATGTTGATCGTTGGTATGACAGGTTGTGGGAAAACCTGGTATCTCCTGAAGATGTTAGAAGATGAATACTTCAGGATTTTTTATTACATCGTTCTGCTCTGCCCAACGTTCAGCTGGAATAAAACCTACACCACCTGGAAATACACCTCCGACCCGGACTTCATCGCTGTGGATTGTAGTCAGGACGACGTTGAAATTGTACTAGAATATATTGTTCGGATATTCAAGGGATCCAAAAGATTGATAGTCCTCGACGACTGTGCCAGTGGACAACCCGTAAAGAACAGAACAAGTGAGTTGGTTAAATTAGCCTTCAGCGCCCGACACTACAATCTGTCAACTATCGTAATCACACAACAGCTAACAGCTATCACAAAACCCTATAGGGAGAATATCAGTAAGTTGGTAACGTTCTACAACCCCAACAAAACCGATATGAGGACTATTACTGATGACTACCTTGGTGGTTTAGACCGTGATGTCGTCATAGGGATAACTGAAAAGTTAAAAGAAAAGAAATACGCTAGACTTGAAATTATGTTAAGGCATCCGTACGCGTATAAGGTAGTCATCCCAAAATCTGATCTATAGTAAGATGGCCGAAAAGAAAACTAAAACGGTGAGAGCTGGGAAAAAAATCAAGGTATCTGCTGGAGAACCAGCTGAGGCATCTGTTGGGGAGCCAGAAACGGAAATACCTACTGAGATCCCCAACCTAGTCGATGAGCTCGTCAATGATCTGAAAAAGACTGAGGAAACCAGCCCAACACCCCCACCAACCGATGACACCAACAAGAAAAGGAGTGAACTGATAAAACTGTCAGAGGATGGTGAAATAACTCAGTCAGTCAGCTACATCAAAAAAGCGTCGGTAAAGGTTGTGGATAAGCTATACGCTGAATATGAGGCCAGAAGGATGGAAAGAGCTAACGAATTCCTGACTGATATGTTAATCAGTAGATTCTCCAATGTTCTCGGTGGTCTGGACGCCGTAGAAAGCTCTGAGGAGCTAGACAACGAATTACAAAAAGACAAACTGTTAAAGAGTGACGTTGGTAAAGTTGTAGCCATAATCACACCGTATATACCATGTCTCGGACTGTTATCCGGAGGTATAACTGTGGGAAAACATGTGTATCAACACAAAACAAAAGTATCTGAACAGAAACCGGAAACCAAACGAAACCAAAACCAAAACCAAAACCAAAACTAAAACCAGAACTTTAATTTATGGGTGAAAAGCTGATTGACCGTCCCCTGTCACCTGCACATACGAAATTTACATACGGCTCGCTTGTGATTAACCCCCGACCACTCGTATGAGATCTGTTGTGCTTTATTATATCAAATCCAACAAAAGCGTTCGGAAAGGGGAAAAATCTCCAGTACTTCCCAAAACCCATTTTCCCGTCTGCTTATACTCTGAAAAGTGAGAAAACAACCCACCCTTTCAAACACCCTTTCTTGGTGAATTCCAGGATTATTTTTTTTGGTTTGGGTCTCTTTTCGTCCCGTTTGCTTATACTTAAAAAATTAAAAAAAACAGCTTACCGTTTCAAACAACCCTTCCCGCCGAATTCTAACATTCTGAGGCTGTTTTTGGCAAAAAAACAAAAAGCGCGCCGGTAGCCTCATATTCTATACTACTGACCTTGCTACTTCATCAATTTCAAATTCGTCAACGATGATTAATTCGTCTTCACCAGTGCCTTCTCCTGTTTCGCCTACTATTTCTACTACTGTTGACAATTCCGATGTTTTATCCGAATCTGATGTTGACCTTGTCAATAACATTTTCCTACCAACTCCGTCTCCTCTCCTGATTGATTCCAATGGATTTATTCATGCAGACATTGATGCCCACCTGATGAACATTCCTGACACTTGTCGCTTATGCAAGGATTCTGTCATCTCCTCTCATCTAATCGATGTTCACCTTATGGAATGTGTTAACATTGAAAGTAATTTGATTGATGACTTCTTCAATAATATTGCTAATTCACTTTTCAGCCTAAATATGGAAGATATTATGACCGCCGCGAAAGACTTTGCTAGTTATAAACTAACTGACTAACTATAATAAGTTTTTTTGAGGACATTCAATCTTATAACACTTTTGCTGATAAGGTAGAGGATTTCCCCCAGTCTCTTGCTGTTGCTGCATCTATCTCCGGCCAAACTATGCATTTTAATATCTTAAACTTCTCTCCTAATTAGGTAATCCTTGAACCCTAGTATAAACTTTAGTTATTACTGATCTTTTGACGTATTTTTATTACTTGTAATTTACCATTGACGGCACTATCTGTTATCGATAAGGTACTTAACTAGTCCCATCACTTGTATGTTTCTTTAATTTGTAATAAAATCTTTTCTGTTCTTATCAGCTTAATATCTGATATGCCAGGCAACGCCTGGCTCATATATTAAACTGATTTTTGGGCTTCGACCATGGGATTGAAGCTTGCTTCGCCCTGGCCACGGGTTGTCTCGGTATTGCACTACCTCCGAGTATGGAGAACATCACCATCAAAAATAAAATAAAAACTCACCAACAACACAAGTATATACGGCTTGCTTCCACTAATTCTGCACATCAATTGTTTATATTTTACAGATATTAACAAAACCGATATAGTGCCTCACTGCGGGTTCAGTCCACCTGCACACATCGAGTTCGACGCCGCACAACAACACCATCGTTAAAGACCGAGAGGTAAGCACGTTTCTCTCGTCATTTTTGTTTACTCGGCAGTCTGGCTGTCGAAAGTTGCCGACAAATTGCCCTATTAACCACATGCCGCTGACTTGTAGTACCTACTCATAGTAGGCTCTCTGCGACAAACACATGCATATTTACCTGACGCGAGTCTTCGAAGTATCACTTTCACTGCTGTGAGTGGATCCATGCTCTAGAGTGGTCTCTAGTAACACTTGCACGGTCATTTACGAATGAGACGACATGTGTTTGAGCTTTCCAAGCGGATATCTCGTGGCGATTCTTCTGCCGTTATCCATGCGGAAATTACCACTTTGGGTCCTAGTCATGTGGCCGGTATTCAGATCCTCCCGGGGTATAAGTTCCGGGTCGAGATGAAGTCGGTTGCCATACTACGTCAGCTCTTCTTAGTGGGGCTTGACTTCAGGGGTGTCCACCTTACCCCTCGACCGGCCTACGAAGCGATCAAACAAGTTTTTGTTGACCAGGTGCCCTTTCAGGTACCTAATGAGGCTTTTCGCGGTGCTCTCGCTGGTTATGGTAGAGTGGTCACCGTTAAGCACCTTCCGGTGAAAGGTTTTCCGCACGTTCAGTCGGGTACCCGAATGGTCTCAATGAGCGTGCTTAAGCCTGTCCCCCGTTCCATCCGTGTAGCTGGTTTTCCTGCGACTGCTGGCTACAAAGGACAACCGACTACTTGTCATCGTTGTGGTGTTGTGGGCCACGTAGTCCAGAGTTGCCCGGGGAAAGCCAAGAAATCCTTTTCCGAGGCGCTTCAGGATCCTCCTCCTGCTGCTCCTCCGTCCATCTCTTCTCGACCAACTGCCGGTGCTGGCAGTAGTGGTGCTGGTCGCCACTCGGAGACGGTCGTTCCACCTCGGGGGAGTGTGCAAAGGGCTCTGCCCGATGACACTTCTGACCTGGCCGCTTTCCATCCTCCAGCCAAGGTGCGTCGTGTGAATAGCCCCAGTCTCCCTGCATCGGTCGAGCTGGACTCTTCAGATTCCGAACCAACCCTACCTGGTGCTGTTGTCACCTCGTCGGCACCGGAATCTGACTGTAACACTGTTCCCCTCATTGTTCTCGGTGAGGGAATGTCCTTGCCTCCTGCGCCGCTGCTTTCGGACCCTAGTTTTAGGGGTGCCCAAGTAGTGGTGCGTAAGCGGCGGATGGTTGCCGTCAAGCGCGTCTCTTGCAAGACGGGCCTTCGCCGCTCTACCAAGGCTAATCTCTCCCGGGGGGTTAAAACTCCCAGTTCGAGTACCGTGCGTTCTTTAAAGGCTGGCAAAGCGTCATCTTCTGCCTGGCCTGCTCGCAGTGTTCTGCAAGGCAAGAATGGTCGCTTGCGGATCATGTGCGCAGCTTTGAGTTCCTCGGTTTTCCCCGTTGCTGGTAGTTCTCCCGGAATCGTCGTTGCTGATGAACTTCAAACCCATCGTCTCGTGTCTTGGGCCTGCCTCCAGACGATTCCGTAGTTGCTCTTCCTCCTGCTGCCACCCTGTCCGATCTGGCACCCTCCACGATGGTCGGTGTCCTGGATGGCCCCGTTTCCGACACAGAGTCCATTGATGACCTTGTCGGGGACAATGTCGTAGACCCGATTCCCAACATCGACCATGCACTTGGTGACACTAAATCTTCACCGAGTGTTGGTTCGGGTCTTTCATTTGGGCCAGCGTCTTTGGCGGACATGGACGGCTCGCTGGAAGGAATACCGTCTTCCTGTGCTGGTTCGGTGCCATCTGCCGTGGTGCTTCCACCTTGCACACCTGATGCTTCATCAGCGCTTAATGATGAAATCTACCCTGACTCTGATGACTCTGGCTCGGCGGTGTTCTCACCTTCGTCCAGCCATGAGTGTCCACCAGAGTCCATTGACCAGTTTCCTTCCTCTGCCTCAGGTTGTGGAACCAACAGAATTGAGGCATTTTCCTCTTCCGTCGCCAGTGCGGAAGTGATTGTCGAGGATTCTTTTGAGATCCTGCAATTTTCCGCGTCCGCTAGCCCGGATGTTGTTCCTCCCACGCCTAATGCTGGGGGTCAAGGGATTGGACAGCTTGGTTTGCCTGTAGTCCATTCCTCGTCTGACCTTGCTGTCATCCCAGCAGGGTCGTTGGGTTCAACACCTTCTTGGGGGGGTTCAAGGGCGCCTTCGTTACTTGTGGCACCTAGCGTGGGGGCATCTTCCCCTGCTTTACCTACTTCCCCAGTTGGATCGCTCAGTGATGGTCGCTCCGCATCGCCTCCCCACTGGTTGATTGAGGGTTGCAGCGATCGTCACTTTACCTCTGGTGAGGATTCGTCTCGTACGGCAGAATCGGAATCCAGTTTCACGGCCATCGGCCTTACTACCAAGCGCAACGCGAGTCGCAAACCTCGGCGTCTCTTTGCTCCCCCTTTGGCCCTCCCTTCGGGTGAGGATACCAACGGTGGCCAACAATAAATGCAGACCTGTTCAGTTTGGTTACGCTGAACATCAACGGTCTTAATGACCGTACTAAGCGTACAACCTTCATTCACTGGCTTAAGTGTTTGAAGGCTGACATTGTCTGCCTGCAGGAGACACACGCCCCACTTCATGCTGTGCTTCGGAGCTGGTTCTCTGATTCTGGATACTCTGTGGCCTCGTCCTCCATCTCCAACAAGCGTGCTGGCTCTGCCATCCTGGTCAGCGCGAAGTACCCACTTGAAAAAGTATGGCGAGATGAGGCGGGTCGCTTTGTACAAGTTGAGGTGAGCGCAGGGGAGCAGCGCTTGCGTTTTGCTTCTCTCTACGCTCCTAACCGTAACCCGGAGCGGAACCGTTTTTTCGTTTCCCTTCCAGATTTCATGGATTTGTCTGTCCCCACTTTTCTGTGTGGTGACTTTAACGCAGTGCTTGACCCTGACCTCGATCGACGCCACCCGCCGTCGTATCAGCGTCAAGCACCTTGTCCAGCTGCCGAGAGTGTGTCAGCCCTTCAATCCTTGCTGTCATACACTCAGACCTATCCAGTGTGGCGCACGCGACACCCTGGTGTTCGCACTTTTTCCTGGGATCATGGGTCCGGTGAAGTTTCTTCCCGTATCGACATGATCTGGGCGCCCGTCGGAATGCAAGGACAGATTACGGAGTGTGAATATTATCCTTCCTTCTTCACCGATCACCGATACCTGTTGGTCTCCTTTACTCTGGACTCTTTTGAGGCCAGGGGACCCGGGTTTTGGAAGTTTAATACCTCGCTCCTGCAGGATCCAGAGTATTGCGATCTTGTCCGAGCTTTTTGGTCTTTTTGGCAGTCCTATGAGTCTGAGGGGGACTTTTCCAGCCCACTTGATTGGTGGGACTTGGGGAAGTTTTACCTTCGTGAGCTCACCCGTTGTTTTGCTAAGACAAAAGCTCTGTCCACGTCATCTACCAAACGGCTCCTGTTACGTCGCCTGCAGTCTCTGCAGCGACTGTTTGATGCCGGAGATTCTTCTCTCTTCGGGGAACTCTGTGCGATCCAGGAAGAGTTGCGAGAGCATGAACTCCGAGAAGCCCAGGCTGCTCAGGTTCACTCTCGCTGTCGTTGGGCTTCTTCTCTCTAGAGCGCAAACATCGGTCCAAGCAGACAATGGGTGGCATCAAAGATCCCCACACTGGCGTTATTCAACACGATCCTTTCGAGGTCCTGGAGGTGTGGAGAGCCTACTATAAGGAGCTCTTCACTGCCGAGGCCTGCGACACTTCTACTCAGGATCGTCTTCTATCCAAACTTGTCCGCACCCTCTCTCCTCTTGATCGGGACGTGTGCGAGGGTGTGTTGTCCATGGACGAATGCCATGCTGCGCTAAAAGGAATGTCTTCTGGTAAGACTCCTGGTTCGGATGGCTTCCCCATGGAATTTTATCAGTGTTTTTGGGCTGTGATTGGCTCTGACCTCGTGCGTATCCTCAACGTTGCTTATGAGGGTGGGCAATTGTCCATCTCAGCGCCGTGGGCTAATCATCGTCCTTTTTAAGAAGGCGGAGCGCCTGGAAACGAAGAACTGGACTTTGTCCTTTTTCTTGCTTTCGCATGGGGTGCGTCAAGCTTGTTCCCTGTCGCCCCTTTTGTATGTTCTTTGCACGGAAATGTTAGCGTGTAACCTGAGGTAGGCTCCTGACATCTCTGGCGTCCAACTGGCTGGTTCCTTGGAGGAACTGAGATGTTCAGGGCATGCTGATGATACTTCAGTGTTCGTCATGACTGATGCCTCCGGTGGTGCTGTTTTTGCAATGTATGACTTGTACGAGCAGGGCTCTGGGGCAAAGCTGAACCGAGGGAAATCTAAAGGGCTGTGGCTCGGTGCGTGGAAGAATCGCTCCGACCGTCCTTTTGGTCTCAATTGGGTCAAGGAGCTCCCCTTATTGGGGGCGGTTTTCAGTGCCTCTGACTACTCCAAGGAGATCTGGGAACCTAATATATAGGTTATGTTCAACAGCCTACGAAAACTTGTATTTGGTTTACAAGTATTTGATACACTAAGTGTCACACAATGCACGTGTGAACGATCATTTTCAAAGCTCAAGCTACTGAAAACAAGACTCAGGTCTTCCCTAAAGCAGGAACATCTTGAGTCGCTAATGTTGATCGCAGCTGAAAAAGAAATTGCACTGCAACTCAAGAATAACGATAAAGAACGCATCATTGACAAGTTTCCTCTTACGTCAAAGCAACTTAGCTCTTTACTTTTATTATAGATGCTCATTTTAATAAAACATTTAAACAACTGAGGATGTTAGTCAGTGAAATTATATACTACACTTAGTATTAACTTTTTGTAAGGGGGCCCGGATTTTCTTTTTGCCCGGGGGCCAAAATCTTCCCAGTCCGCCCCTGATTCTATAGGTTATAAAGAGATGTTTGAAATTTAATGTATATATATGTATATATATATATATATATATATATATATCTATGTGTATATATATATCTATGTGTATATATCTATGTGTATATATATATATCTATGTATATATATATATATATATATATATATATATATATATATATATATATATATATATATATATATATATATATATATATATATATATATATATATATGGGTTTTTGGTTCACGAAATGTTAGAGTGCTCAATGCCGAAGACTTTAAGGTAACTATACTTCATGCTTTATATATATATATATATATATATATATATATATATATATATATATATATATATATATATATATATATATATATATATATATATATATATATATATATATATATATATATATATATATATATATATATATATATATATATATATATATATATATATATATATATATATATATATATATATATATATATCATATATATATATATATATATATATATATATATATATATATATATATATATATATATATGATATATATATATATATATATATATATGATATATGGTAACTATACTTCATGCTTTATATATATATATATATATATATATATATATATATATATATATATATATATATATATATATATATATATATCATATATATATATATATATATATATATATATATATATATATATATATATATATATATATATATATATATATATATATATATATATATTCATATATATATATTTGATATATATATATATATATATATATATATATATATATATATATATATATATATATATATATATATGATTTGATATATATATATATATATATATATATATATATATATATATATATATATATATATATATATATATATATATAGAGCAAATATAGATTTTCGCTTACCTCAAAAGTCTGCTACAGGCTGTTTCATCTAAAAAAGAATCTTCAGGCAGATGACAATTTTCGAAAACAGGGGGTGCTTATATCCTTATTGTCGGAACGTGGGAGTGTGGGGGCGAAACAATACATGCATTCACGGCTTTTGTTGCGCTGTTTGCGCGGAATTTGGTTCGATGACGACATTGACTGATAATTTCTGCTCTTTTGTTGAGTAAACAATTCTTGTTTTTATCTTTCAAAATATAAAATTTTTCTTCTAAACATAAATTACATCGTTTTGAACCTCCCGTGTACGAAATAGAATGCTTTAAAATTGGCCAATTAATACTAAAATCCTTATTGTTTTCTTTCAATGCCCAAATATATTTCGAAAGTTCGGTGTCGTTTGCATGCTTTTTATGCTGAAAAGATTTCGTGTGGTTAGCCAATCGCTCTTTGAATGTGGTTGAAGTCATGCCAATGTAGTTCTTGATCGTGTTTGTGTTGTTTACTGTGACTGTTGCATTGTATACTATGTCCCTAGTCATGCATTGTTTTCTAAGTGGACAATTCGTGTTTTTCTTACAATTGCAATTGCTAGTGTCCTTATCCTGTGGCATGTTATTCCTAGATATGTGTGCATTGTGTTTAGTGACTATTGACTTAACATTGTTCATGCAGCTGTAACTTACTTTGACTGTGTTTCTGTTAAAAATCTTATGGAGCTTGTGGTGTGGTGGGAAGTGCTTGTCAATTAGGTTTAGGAAATTACGTCCTATGTTTGTGCTTACACTCTTGCTAAAAGGTGGGTTGAACCAAGTGATGTTGCGTTGCCTATTCCTGCGTGGTTGCTGTGCTGTGTGTTGAGTGTAGCTAAGATCATGATCAAAGTTGCTGTGCCTAAGTGCGTTCTGATATATGGGTGCAGATTCCTGAAAAACTTGTTCATCTGATGAGAGAAGTGCAATGCGCTTGTTGATTGATGCAGGTAACTGTCTTGTGATACTTGGTGGGTGGTTAGAGTGCTTATTTATGTAAAGCGTATCGTCATTGGGCTTCCTATAGGGCCTATAATTTCCATTGTTAAGGTCGAAAGTTACATCTAAAAAGTTTACTATGCGTAAATTTGATTCGGCGGTAATTTTTAGGTCAAACTGCTCGAAAATTTTGTGGAGTTCTTTCCTTGTTTTGTCTGCTAAACGTGCTGATTTACTTTTTATAATAGCTAAACCGTCATCTCTATATAGGCCAATGCTTTCTTTGCCAAATTTCGTACTTAGGTGATTTAAAATGAAAAGGCCTACTAACTCACAAACTTCCGCGCCGTCAAAACAACCCATGGTAACGTCAAACAAACTGTTGCTATCTTTTTTTATCCATGAAATTCCGGTATTGAAAAGGAGAGATTTTCTAGCGTGTTTTATTATTGAAATATTGTTTTCAGTTATAGTAGCCAAATTCGAAGCCCAAGATAATGCTTGGTCCAATAGTTTTTTTGAAATAGACGGATAGAAATCGACAATGTCAAACGAAATATATTTTGTAATTATGGAATTATGTAAATATTTGGGCATTGAAAGAAAACAATAAGGATTTTAGTATTAATTGGCAAATTTTAAAACATTCTATTTCGTACACGGGAGGTTCAAAACGATGTAATTTATGTTTAGAAGAAAAATTTTATATTTTGAAAGATAAAAACAAGAATTGTTTACTCAACAAAAGAGCAGAAATTATCAGTCAATGTCGTCATCGAACCAAATTCCGCGCAAACAGCGCAACAAAAGCCGTGAATGCATGTATTGTTTCGCCCCCACACTCCCACGTTCCGACAATAAGGATATAAGCACCCCCTGTTTTCGAAAATTGTCATCTGCCTGAAGATTCTTTTTTAGATGAAACAGCCTGTAGCAGACTTTTGAGGTAAGCGAAAATATATATATATATATATATATATATATATATATACATACATATATATATATATAACTACAGACGGTACCGTTTCGGCCTTTTGGGCCTCATCAGTGTAGTGCTGATGATTATTTATTTATTAAATTCGCCATACATACATAACTACATAATTACAAATAACATACATATAAGGTTACAAAACATAAACTATACATTAAAGAAAAAAAGTGGCAGGGACATCGCAACAGCACGTAGCCAATTACTGCGGGCCCTTATATAAGAAAAAAGTGGCAGGGACATCGCAACAGCACGTAGCCAATTACTGCGGACCCCTATATATGATGTATGTATATATGATATATATATGATATATATATATATATATATATATATATATATATATAACAATCGAAATATGGTATAGTAGGTTAATACTACCGAAACAGAGAACGTAAGTGGTCTAACGTTTCGAGCGAAGGCGCTTCGTCAGAAGGCCCACGTTTCTTTCTGACGAAGGGCCTTCGCTCGAAACGTTAGACCACTTACGTTCTCTGTTTCGGCAGTATTAACCTACAATACCATATTTCGATTGTTGTTTCAACACTGCCTACGCAGCACACTACTTCTATTATATGATATATTGTAACGGTCGCTTCGCAAACTCGATAAAAACGAAATTACGACGAAAACGCTTACGTCACGACACGTTGTAGTAGGTCGAAAACTGTCGAAGAAACCAAAACGCGGGGATATATTTTACAGGCAACTTTAATATTCTTTATACCAAACGATACAAATGTTCGAACGAATAACAGAAATGTCGAATCTAAGTCATCAGAACTAAGTCGTCTAAGTCGTCGTAAACTGAAATACAAATATATAGAAATATACTAAGTTCATGCACTACATTCCAAAAATTCCATCGCAAAAGGTAAGTTACTAAGCAAGTTAAATGTTTGTCATGCAAATTACTTAAAGGCATGCAAAACTTATATAAAAACTACTAATACTGACTAAATACATAACAATTGTCAAAAGATAAACTTACATAACAGTCCCGCTTTGTCGAGGCGATCGATACACAAACCAACGAAGTCCAAACAGCTGGGAAGACTACAAAATCCCTACGAAACTTTACTACGTGTTATTACTTGGGGCCATTCCATTTAATATCCACACCCCCCTATGGACGAGTTTTTCTGAGGGGTTGGGGCATGGACGAGTTTTTCTGAGGGGTTGGATGCGAAAATACAAATTTCCGAGGGTTCCCCCCTCTGGACCGTAGTAAACTCTGAGGGTCTTGAACAGAATCTCATCAAAATTTCCAAGGATCTTGAACAGAATCTCATTAAAATTGCCAAGGATCTTGAACAGAGTCTTGTCAAATTTCCAAGTTTTTCAACAGAATCTCTTCAAACTTCCGAGATTCTTGAAGAGATTCTCGTCAAATCCGAGGGTTTTGAACAGCGTTTACCCTGTCCCAGAGCCAGCGGTCTAGTGGTTTGCACCGCAGAGATTTTAAATCTATGCCCGTCTGTGTAGTGCAGACAAATAGACTGCCTTGGTGGTGCCTTGGGGCAGCCGAGTAAAATCACAATGACTTAGAACAGTCTGCCGTTACAGCACAACGTCTGACAACTGCCATGATATTTTTAGGAAAAAACACATTCTCAAACATAGTCAGACATTGCGTAGACTTCTTGTGGTTATGTTTTAATGTTTATTCACATTCATTATGTAGTTTTCAACACCTAGCCCTAGCCTCTGAATCAGTTCCACAATTGCAAATAGTGCAAGAATGTCTAAGTGGAAAATTATGTTCAGTCAGATTTTGTGCAACGTAATGTCTCAACTGAAAATTGTTTATGCAATCATAAAAGTAGAATTGTACTATGTGACCAGCGAATTTATCATGCCTACTGCGTCTACTGCAAAATGAGCATTACAGTTGCGCAAATGCCACGCGCAACAAAAACAAAAAAGAGCCTGTCAATGATTTCAAAACAAGAAATTGTTTTGCATGGTGAGTTTTTGCTAATTTTCCCTCAGTTTAAGTGTGTTTTGGTATAATACAAAATTTATAGACTCTTTCTCAGGGAATGCGACAAAATATTACCCGTCAAGATGATATACCTTGCTTCAGATCTAGAAATGATAAACTGCTTCACTGTTAGATTAAATGTTGAAATATTGAGAAAACAGCCAATGTTAAAAGCTAACTTACAAGTTACATGTACTGATGAGTGATGACTAACGTTACTCACTGTACAAACACTATTGGTGATTCCCAGTTGAGTTTTGTGTTTAGCATAATTTATTTTGTCTACCGATTCTTATTTCTTAAGCATATATGTACCAGAGATGAAGAAAAATATCAATTAAACTTGCAATACTTAACTATTGTTTGACTATTTGGAATGTCTAATAAGACAACTATTGGACGAGGCTGAGCATGACACCAAGAATTATCCAGACCGAGGTCAATGTTATCGGCCTCAGCTAGGCCTTGCCTTTGGCTTCGGCAGATAACATTGACCCCGATCTGGATAATTCTTGATGTCATGCTCAGCCTCATCCAATCATTGTTTAATAAAATAATTATCAAATTTCGTTTCCTTATGATACAAAGAATTATCCAGACCACGGTGGGTGTTGTCTGCCTCAGTCTTTGCCTTCGGGAGATAACACTCACATCAGTCTGCATATTTCTGCCGGCTAGGGTCGATAACACTCACGAGTCCTGCATGGCATGCAGATCGATAATTCATATTCATTCTTACTTAACTATCAAGAGAATGAAGTAAAGAGCTTTATAAAGTTAGAGGGAATGTATATTAATTGATCTTGTTCCATTCTAATTCCTCTTAAATTATTTTTAGATTCCATGAGGCAATCCTCGCGCGTAACTCGCAACCTGCCTGCAGTCGAAAATGACATGAGATATCCATTCTAAAAGACCTATTGTATTACCACACAAGTGTTTTAGAAAAGATAAAACTTTTTTCTGGTTAAGAACAGTCTTGACTGTATTCAATTATTGAGTAAAAAATGCAATATAACCTTTTCGTAATACATTTTTTGACAAAATGTTCTTCACCTGAGTTTTTTCCGTCGTTTTGTTTTCGCAAAAGTAAGGTGTACACCTCTATGCAAAAAAGACGATACTAGTATCACATGCTACTAGTATATCATTTAATGATGAGCTATCTCCGATGAAAGAATACTTATTTATTAGGAATTAGGATAGAATTATACACCATTACTAAACATTCCCTCCCCTACCTTATGTTCTCTTGGCCTTATCTAATGACCGCTTAATCATCAGTAGATGTTGATGGCATTTCTAAATCAGTAGACTTCGATTTCAAGCGCTCCTCCAATATTTTCCTTTTGTGTTTAATTGACTTTGTAGCCGCTTCTTGTGCCCGTTTGAGTTCCGTATAAACACCATCAATAATTGTTTTTTTCTTGTTGTATTTCTCCTTCAAGGCTTCCCTTTTCTTTAACCTATACTCTTTCTTATATTGCTCTCGACATTCCTGAATTTCTTGATCGATTTTTTCCACCGCCTTGTGAGCAACAGCCATTCTTTCTAGATTTTTAGGAATTGTTTCCTTTTTCTGACATTTTTTTCATTGTTTCGAAATCTTCAGTTGGAAACAGAACCTTTTCATCGTGTTCGGTTTTTCGCGCGTCATCTTCGATAAATGAGGTTTTTCTTAACGTCCATGCTACATCGATAATTCCGGTCAAAGCTGTTTTATCGAGTTGGGCTGTTGCTGGACTTGTGGCCAGTTGTTCTGCCTTTTCATTCCAGAAGCGTCTTCTCTTTTTTTCCATTTCCAATTTAGTTGATTTTATTTCAGGTTCGCTGTAAATTTTAATTTTTTTCATTAAGGCTTTTTTGTATTTTCTGCCTTGCATTAAGACGTCCGTTAAGCTCCTTTTGCTTAGATCTGAGGCCAGAGATTCACCCTTTTTTGACAAACCTAACAATAAAAATCAGAGCTTGCTATAGCTAACCATTGCTCCTTTACACTAGATTAACAAACAAGCATTTAAATGTATCTAGTGTCCATAATTCACAATTCGTACGCATTACCATCGTGATCAATTGCGGGCTCTTTCTGGAAGCCTGCTCTGTCTTAATCCTTTGAGCGTTTTTATGGCGAAAATAGTAATTATTGGCTGAGCTTTCAAATAAAGCTGGCAAAAGAATAATGTATGTGGTGTTTCCACCAACCATAGTTAATAGAAAATATACATGGTTTGGAAGCTCACAAAAGTCATTGTTTTATGTTTTTGTTCAGGTTTATGGAAATTTTTGCACTTTCACGGTTGCTGAACATGTGTTTTCTGTACAATGAAGCAATCATCCAATAGCAACGTTTGGGTTCAATCACTCAACCATACTGTTTAAATATTAATAAACCTAAAACAAAGGATTTGGCACCTTCATGTACCTTTCAACATGAATCGTAGCTTGATTGTTAACCGCTTTGAAGTTTGCCGGGTTTCCAAACCATGTATATTTTCTATTAACTATGGTCTTATTAACTAAACGTAACAAGTGCCATGATCACTATACATGTTGTACACAGTGGAATAAAAGTAGCGTGCTGCGTAGGCAGTGTTAAAATACAAACCGAAACATAGTAAAGTGTGAATACTGCCGAAAATATTTGCTCGAAACGTTAGGCATCTACATTTTATAATTCCGGCAGTACTCTAACCTTACTATATATTTAGACATGTTGTACATGGCCCTCATCTCCTATGATGATTATCAGGCCCACATAGAGCCTTAGGTGGCGGGGTCTGGAACGAAATAAAGAATATTGGGGCACCCCTCTCGCGCTTGGGGCCCTGGGCAGACTGCCCCCCCCCCCTGGGCTGGCCTGATCATTATTTACAATTAAATACTGAAAGGTACAAGTAGATGCTTACCGATCATTTCTCCTTTTTTGGACACATCGACATTGTGTACTCCCTTCTTCGCAGTTATCTCCAGTGAAGGTTTTTCGATTAACGAACGTTTTCTTGCTACTTTTTCCAGTTCTCCGCCCACACCTTCATTTCCGCAAACATCACCCATCTCACTTGTTTCATCAATTGACACTTCAACATCCGACAAAAACTCACCTGCATAACTTGACTCACCAAAGTCGCTCGCATCTTCCTCAACCTCAAACGCCCTACTCATTCCAGACAGATCATCCTCAACTTCATGGTCCTCTGAATCAACCGAAACGGGATAAATTCCCGCGTCCTCTTTCTCGTCAGCCTCTTCAAACCCGACAACTTCGTAAAAGCCTTCGCCCTTTTCCACCGAAATGGCTTCGGCGCCTTTCACGCCCTGTTCAAAGACATCCACGGCAACGGGTCCGACGAAGCGTGTGTGGTCTGGGGCACAGGCTAGTTCAACATGAGCGGCTCACCAGTCTTTCCCAATGATGAAAACGCTACCTTTCTCATGTGTCAAGAGACACTCGTCATCATCTACCTCTGTACCGTCCTTTTCCTCAAAAACTCTGCATTCTTCAGGGTCTTTCAACCCTAGTTTTTCTCTTCCTATTAATTAAAGACAAAATTTTATACAATAGATATATCACAACATGTTAGACGACAATTACATGGTTATCCCAGTTTACAAGAAACCCTTTCTTTAGCTCTATGATGCACGTTGTATATTTGGTAGTTTTTAAATAGGCAGGACAGAAAATGAAAGCCTGAGGGTCTTCGCATCCGTATTTAAATCTAATATTTTATACTAATTTGACTGTGCACTGCTTACGATTGGCCATAGGCAATACTCATGCAATTAATTTCTCATCAGTAATCAAATTCATTAAAAGTTATAATATATTCATATTATTTACCTTTCTTCACTAGTTCCTCCACAGTATTTGCCATAACAGATTTCCTTGTTGTTCTCAATACGTTCCAAGTTTCAAAATAAGGCATTATTTTACTTAGAAGAAATTAAGTAGTTCGACAAAATAATCACTAATTTTTCGGACAAGACTCCTTGGCTTACACGTGTTGAATGAGAAAAACTCGTATCAGTTGACATGATTATGTGTCAAAGTTGACATGCAAAGTTGACAAACGCTCAGCCGCCGATGCGACAATAGGGCCATTTATACGGCAGAAAATGACTATGTGCACACGGTAACGTTTCCAAGCGTTTTCGTACTTACTGTTCTCAAGGAAAACGAGAACAATCAGTTTATTACTTGAAACAATACGAAAACGCTCGGAAACGTTACCGTGTGCACATACTGTAGTCGAATAAGTCGTGGTAATATAAGCCGCGGCTTAGCTAGATGAGTCGTGAGCAGCTCGCATAAATGGTCAATTCTTCAGTAAGCTGCGACTAAAATAAGGAAAGGGTTAAAGCTGGTCTAAAATTGAAAGTCGCTGTTTACTGAAGAATTGACCGTTTATTGGAGCTGTTGTGGCAGCCCAATTCTGTTGCCTATTGGGGGAGGGACAGGGATTTTTGTAAAAAAAAAAATAGAAACCGAACACTGACTTTAAGTCATTTTTGAAATTCGTAGTTTAATCTATAAACTTTTCTTTATCTTTTTATAAAGATATAGATATAAAAATTTCCCACCAAAAACTGCCCGAATCTTTTGATTTTAAAATAATAATTATCATTTTTTGCCGGGGGTGGGGGTGGAGTTATTGCCCCTCTTAATACGTCAATGCATGTGCAAGTTTTTCGCACTTGTCAAAATTTCCGCCGGTAATTAAATAGCTTGTGCTGCTACAATAGATCTTCACATTTCGTGAGGTAGCTGATCTGAGAACAGTGATCTTACAGTGTTCTTACAGTCGTTATATTCGATTTGATTTCGTTGGCTGCTGTTTTTGTCAATTTGTTCAGATATTATTGGGAACGGGAACTTGATTACTGTGTTCTTTGCAAAACAAAGTCATCACTTAAGTGAGTTTTATCTTAAACGTATGCCGTTGCCTACTGTGTGGGTTGGTGAAGGTTTAAAGGCACAGTGTCACCATGACGCAAACTTGAAAAACTTCGCGGACAAATTCAAGTTCACATGATTAAAATTATGGTGAATATCACACACGTCAAAACTTGGACTAAATAGTCCGTAAGAAAATGCACTAATGACTTACTTTTTTAACGTTTTAAGAATATTTGTCCTTTTCTTTGCACACAAATATAATTTTTGAATTTAATACCTGACGCTGTGCCTTTAACTCTTATTAGATAATTATTTACATAAGATAAACAATATGGGAGAGGATGTGAGACCACCTCATGAACTCAGAATTTTTTACCTATTATTGCATATATGTGTGGCATGAATTGCGAATGTTTGCGCACTTGAATTTTTACTGCCTATCTCATACTAGCCAAAAGTAAACAGTGCCCGCTGTCAAGCGAAATTTCTGACCTCTGCGAAATTTCTGACCTAGCGTGACGCGTCATAAATTTCGCGCGTGTGGGCGCGAAATAAATGACGCTTGCAAAATATCTGACTTGGTCGAAACTCGAAAATAGATCAAATGTATGTATATATGGTGTTTATATTTTGTATTGCATTCACCCTGCTAAATGGCCAATAATAACTTCTTAAAAATATAACAATGAAGCGTTTTTTAACCTTTTCACTGTAAGCCAGATTAAGGGTATCTGAACTATTACAGTCGACAGAACCGTCTGGCTGATGTGAGTATAAAGCTGGATATTTGTTTCATTAAAGTTTATGTGGAAAGATTAATAATTATTAAGCGTTTATTGACGAAGGACAGACAGATAGCCTGCGTGCAGGACAGTGGACACCATAAAAACAAACCAAAGACTAAAAGAAATAGATTTTGAAACATTCAGAAATATGTCATTGGTTTTTATATAGCTTCTTCCTTGACAGAAATCCATGGTAGGACATTTATTTGCTGTTTATTAGTTAATGGAACTTTTATTATTTTAATCTTTGGAAAATCAGTTACACATACTTGCAATTGATATTTAATGATTGTGGCCAGCTACTATCTTTGTGCAGGCATGTTTTGTAAATAAATTTGTGCAAAACCACCATGTACAACAGTGGTGTATAATGTGCCTAACCAGTTAAACCTCAAGTGTTTAATATTGAAGTGTATAAGCAGGTGTGTAACCAGGTGGAAGAGGGGTGAATACTATTACTCTAAATTACTAGGGCTTCCCCCCCCCCCCCCCCCCCCCGCCTCATTGCCATCCTTGGAATGAGAAAAACCCTTTTGTCAGTATGAACTTTGACCTCACTGCCCAAATATTTAGTCAAGTGTCCATCCACTACTGGGTATAAGTGGTAGTAATTTCCAACAATAAATTTATTACTCGATTGTAGGAATAATACAATGTGAGTGAGTAAGTTTCTCTCGAATGAAATGAAACTTCTTGACCATTATGAACCTCCTGACAAAGTGTATTTGCTTGAAAGGTCGAGAAGTTTCATTCTCATTTTAGGTCGACAGATACTTATTTACCCACATCGAAATACTTTTATTGCTATAATAATATGTAATAACTGTAAAATTTATAAGTTGTAGGTGTCGATTAGACAGGAAAATCTTTAATTTGTATTTACATAATTATTTACATATATACATTATATATACAGTAGTAGGTAATATACAGATAATATCAAATATGATACCAAGCAAAGTTACACGGTAAGGATAAAATAATTCACGGACTATCCATTGCCAATGATACAAAGCAAGATACCCAGTAAGGATAAAATAATTCATATATTATCCATTGCCAATGATACCAAGCAAAGTTAAATAAATCGCAGATTATCCATCCACTCAAGTAAATAATAACAACTATATTGATGAGAAAATAAGTTGTTTCAATATAAATAGTATTCACAAAAAAACATGCCACACTTAAGAATTGCCATTACGTTAATGTCATACCTTCATACACAAAGTTTCTAGAGAACTCAGAGAGCGTGTGAATGGCCTTTTTTTGGTGACCTTGTCAAGATTAGCGAAGTGGGGAGGAGCCTTGCGTCCTGACTTCATGATCTTGCACAGAAGTCTATATTATACCAACAGCATTCAAAAACATTGATTATAGTATAGTATAAGAGAATGATTCTTCTCCTGCAAAAGTTAAAATAATGAGGAAAACTAATAAATTATATACTAGTATCGTCGAATCTGCAGTCTGCATCGACACAACATAAAACATGCAACAGTCCGATCGAATTGAACTGAGTTCTACATACCTTATGTCTACAGATTTTCGATTCAGGCTTTGTTGAAGCAACACCAAGACAGCCAGTGACAGTTGGAAATTTCGCCATTTACAGATAAGATATCTTCGAAAAAGGACTTCTGATTCATGAAGCTTGAAGAGTTGCAAAATTTCTGACCGGAAGTCAAACATGCGCGTGTCTGCGCATGAGCAGAGCGACAAGTCAGAAATTTCGCAAGTCAGAAATTTCGCGTCACACCGCATCCACTTCTCCGTTAGACTTGTATCAGCGGAGATTTAGTGTTTTAGATAAATCTGCATAGTAATTCGTATTTTTTTTGCTTGAGCTTTAAAGCCCGATACAGCTTGCTACAAAAAAAGTCAGAATCTATTTCATTTACCAAATTCACCAAACCGAAAGAACTGCCATAAGCTTACACACAAAACCACCACCTTATTTCTGTTTTCTTTATTTTGGAGCTTTGATGGTGGAGATCGGGTCCCAATCGAGTAAAAGCGAACTGGAAACGTTGCTTTACAATTGTGATTACACGCGTAAGCTTTTAAGTTGCGGTCCAATCTTGAGATGAAAAATCAGAGTACAAAAGCAAATGCCGCCAAGGCGGACGACCCCCTGAACGTGTTCCTTCGACACATATCATCCAACTTAAAAAAGTCTTTATTAATATTCATTTAACGCCGAATGATTTTATACTGGCTAACAACGCCACTGTCACTGAGACAATTTTTGGCCAATGGCAATGCTGGACGGTTTTGTTTTTGCCGACGCCAGTCGATAAGATTTAATTATTCATCAAGAGATAAGCCACGGCCATTAAGTCTTGTAGTACCAAGGATTAATATTGAAGGGTAAAATGTATACAAATCATTTCGACAGCCGATTCTCCTTTTCGTGCTCGCTAACAGCAATAGGGCTAATTAGATGCATGCAAGATCTTTTTGTCAATCCTGGGGCACTTGCCACCTGAAAAGTTTTTTGCCAGTTGATTAATATGTGCATGTGCTTCCGAGACATAAGCAGTCGATTTCCGTTTCCATTGTTGTCCACATGTTTTGTAATGAATTTCTGTATGGCCTAGCTGAAATCTTATTCGGTCGGCTTACATAGTGAGTAGATAGCTAAAGTAAACATCCAATAAAATTGTGGAAATATCAAATTTGATTACCGCGTTTTAATTCCTATTGGTTTAACATAATATAAATTATACTAGAGTTTTTACACAGACACTGAATTAACAATAGTTGGGGTCTCACAACAAAGCTGTTGTTTAATTGTTTTCTTAACGATGGGGATTAGGGGGAGAAATGAAAACTAGCCTGTGTATATTTTAATCAGTTTGGACCTTTGGAGCAGGCAAAAATGTGTGAAAGGTTACAACTATAAATACAGTCAGTTACACAGACTATGAAGGTAGTAGAGAAAAACAAGCTCAGAAGTTGTTTTTTTAATAGTTCTGGCTGTCGATTTATTTGTTTTAGAAAACCAGTGATAAAAGCGCTGGTTGCTGTGTAGGAGTCTGTGTCACAGTCCTGATTCGACAGAGCTGTGACACTGGCTTAAAGCCTAGTTTACACGAGCAATGTTTCCTTGACAAGTTTTTCCTTGACAAGTCTCGTTTTTGAAAAGCTGGCATGCCAGCTTTTCAAAAGGGAGACTTGTCAAGCAAAAACTTGACATGTTTCCTCATACACACGGGCAAATAAAACTTGTCAAGTTGAAAATTGCCAAAGAAAAATTGCCCATGTAAACTAGGCTTTACCATGTAGGGAGCGAGAACTACCATAGGCGGCGTTGCCAAACAGGTTGCCGACGATTTTCAAATAAACAAACAGTATTTGTTTAGCGGTTTAACTTTTAAGATGTAGTCGTAGGAAAAGGTTAAAAACGTGGTTTAAACCTATTTAAACAAAAACAGAAAAGCTAAGTTCTGAAAATTATAAGACAAAAAAATATTATTGGCAAGCATCGAACAGTGAGAGCTTCACAGAGCCATGTTGGCAAATATAGGTGTCAATTCATTACTGGCGTGAAAATAAAGTTAATGAAGTTGAAGTCAGCTTTTAAAACTACCGGACGGACATTCGTCGGTGAATGTAAAAGCCTATTCAAAAGGCGTAATGACTTTGCGAAATGGTCATTAAGTCATATGTGACATGGCCAGTGCTGTTGGTTCAGTTGGGGATTGACAAAACTGACTGGAATTTTGGTCAATTGTTTTATTGGAGTGCGTCATTTACGTTATTTTGAAATAATAATAAATTCTGATATATTCCAGAATAATAAATTCTGATATATTCATAAATATAAATACAGTGGAACCTCTTAAGCGGACCCTCAGCTAAGTAGGCACATTTTATTGGGCTGACACTAGCTTCAGTCCCAAAATTTTGGTCTAATATTTACTGTATTACACGGATACAACGTCTCAGACGAATTTAACTCTTCAGTCGAATTAAATTCGTTTCATACGTAGTCTGAAGGACCACGTGTGTAAATACGATTCAATAATAATAATAATAACTATTTTTATTATAAATAGGAAGTTGAAATTCAGTAATGTAATCATAGCCTGCTGCCCGGGTTTATAGACCTCAACTTTGACTCTCGACTTTTACTTATAGTTACACTCATTTCCACCTACACACTGGCAAATAAAACTTGTCAAACTGAGGAAACTTGTCAAGGAAATCTTGCTCGTGTGAACTATAAGCCCCACAGACGTCCAAGTTTTTGTTGACATGCAAGTTTTCTCTTGACAAGTTTTATTTGCTCGTGTGCATGCAGCATAAATTAATAAGTTTTTCTCTTGTCCCCGCTAGTCTATTTTTGGGATTTACAAAAGTAAGTGAAAATACGGTATATTTACATTGTCAACTGCATGTCAACCTTAGGCCCGGTTTAGGCCTGTGACAAACGGCGTATTTTTCACGCACCGTATAAAATACCTATTAAGTCGACCCAAAAATTTGAAATTGTTCCTGTAGAGTTATATGGCGTATTTTCGTTGTATTTAATAAGTCGAATAAATTACCGTTCTCGAGTCGTAGGTCTGGAACGATGTTAAGAACATGAATTGTGGATAGAAAATGTATTATCATATTATAAATTAATGTATGCATTTTATTCCGCGCACGAATAGTACGCCGTCTGCACCAACGCCGTACTTGAGTCGTATTATACGACTGGACTCGTCGTATTTACATATGATTTCACATAACTTTTGCCGATTGTGTTCCGAAGTTCGTTCGTTATTTCCGAGGTTGGCGACGAACTTCGCAAGTTAGTTGCAAACTTCGAAACGAACTTCCGAAGTTCGTAAATTCGGAAGTTCGTTGTTCACGGCATCATTTCAAAGTTCGCTGTTGAAGGCATAGAGTAAATATTCGAATAACAACGGATCTTAATACTTTCGGGGACAAAACCTATAGTGCTGGATTCGGCAGATTCAAGCGATCATGTCGATATAAATTTTTTTTAAATCGGGCGAACAGAAAATATTTAAACAAGTTTTTGAAACACATGCCTCCCAATGTAATACGACACCCACATTTAATATATCTAGACATGCAAACAGGTAAACATATATATATATATATTCATATTTGTGGCATTTTGTAGTTGTTGGACTAAGCAGCAAGCCGTTAGCGAAAACACCACTGAAGTATCAGTTTGATTTACTCGTATTATTTAGATTTACAATTATTTCATGTGAGTGTCGTATTTACATTGGGAGACGTGTGTTTCAAAACATGTTTAAATATTTTTGTTTGCCCAATTTAAATAAATTTTATATCGAAATGATCGCTTGAATCTGCCGAATCCAGCACTATAGGTTTTGTCTACCGAAAGTATTAAGATCCGTTGTTATTCGAATATTTACAGATTTACTCTATGCGTTCAACAGCGAACTTTGAAATGATGCCATGAACAACGAACTTCCAAA
Organism: Corallium rubrum; assembly: GCA_964035015.1. Taxonomy (NCBI): domain Eukaryota; kingdom Metazoa; phylum Cnidaria; class Anthozoa; order Scleralcyonacea; family Coralliidae; genus Corallium; species Corallium rubrum. The sequence continues at coordinate 17,804,334 of OZ035997.1, forward strand.
GTTACGAACTTCGTAAGTTCGTTTCGAATTTCGCAACTAACTTGCGAAGTTCGTCGCCAACTTCGGAAATAACGAAGGAACTTCGGAACACAATCGGCAAAAGTTATGTGAAATCCTCTGTAATGGCACTGTCGAACTTAATGAAATTGCCGTATTTAATGGTTACAGACAGCGTATTTTCATGAACTTAATTCTCATGATTTTATACGGCACATGAAAAATACGCCGTTTGTCACAGGCCTATAAGTTAGCAACCGTAATTGAAGACAGATCTAGGCGTCTGGGGGAAAGCGGCCACGTTTTTCACGAACAGTTTACATAGAAATGGTGACATATGCGTCGCTTTTTTAGCACTAGAGTAATTATGCGGAGTAAGATATTTTAATATAACATATATTTTTATAAAGTATTTTACTCTGCGTAACGCCGTGCGCCGTTTTGTTTGCGAAAAGGAAAGTATAATTCGAGAGAAAAGAAACTTCACAAAAGTTACTTGTTTGGAATGAGTCAAGTTACCTTCTAGAGACTTGTCGTAGTTTCATTTACGCTACGCTAAACGTCGCACAATAGACGAATTTAATTCAGACGACTGATTTAATTGTTTGAATTTTATTTGACGAAACTGCGACGTATATAACTTGATACTGTAAGCTGTTCGTGAAAGTGGCCGCTTTCCCCCGGTTTTCAGTGAACAGATCAAAGCTTTGTATATCGGTTATAAATATATCCCGCGGTGCGTAGAAATAAGACACAAAGTTGCGATATATAATCGATTAAATAGTATATAGTGTTTTGCTTTTTTTGTATTTTCTGGTCAATTTATCGACTCTCAACTCTCGACTTCGACTATCGACCCTCGACTTTTAGTTACACTCGGAGGAAATGTGACAAGTTTTCCTTGGCAAGTCTCAAATCAAAACTTGACATCGACAAATTAATTGCTATTGTATGCATGCTTTGTAAAAGCTCTCACTCTTTGAATATTGATTAATAATTTTTTTAGGGATAATTGAGTTTTAGTTTTTTGACGTCACAAGGGCCCACGAAATGGTTTGTCTGATCTTTCATTTGTATATTTATATAAATGTCACATAATGATCAAATATAGTATGCATCTGAATACGAAATAAACGGAATTGGTTTAAAGTGTTAATGAAACCAAATTTTCATAGCCGTTGTTCTTATGTTTTCTTATACTTCAAAATACGCAGATCATCGTGAGCTAATCCGTTTTATTCAAAAAGGCTCGGAAAGTTGTTTTTTTACCAGCCGAAAACTGCATTTTTGTACTAAACCATGTCCGGGCCCTGGAACCGAGTGAGAAGGTATCATGACGTAGGTGGTTGTGTATGGCACTTCAAGCCGTAAACAAATCCTCAGTGTTTATATCTAAAAGTCACGCTTCGATGTCGGATAGCGGGGTTTCTTCGAGCGATCATGCTTCGGAAAGAAGCGATACTGTTTCTGAAAGTGATGGGGAGGATAATCAAGTGCATTTTGTGTTCAGGCAAGATTTTGCACCTTATCAAGGGGAACCTTTAGCGACAGAAGGTGACAGTATGGACGATGATCATGTTGATGAACAAGATGAAGATGGTATATTGCCTTCTGTTTTGGAACAACGTTTCAAAGGTCTGGTTCCTGTTGATGAGTGGTAAGAACCAGTACACGTCAATTTTATTTCTTCCATAAAAAAGGAACTCAAAGATTTCTCGTTTGGGCTATAGGTGTACGTGTGGAAAATGTAACGTCGACCATTTGGTTGGCGTTCGTGAATTTCGATGCTGTTCAGAAATTGGTGCGGCCGGAAAATTTTCGTTTTTGGGTCTTGATGTGGATTGCATATTGAACCACACAGATTATGCTGCTTTGACACACCGTACTGTGCTTCTACAGGCTGGCCCACTCTTACGGAATAAGGATGGGAAGTATTATAAGCAAAGGAACAATTCTGAAAACAAGTGAGAATAATACAATTTTGGTTTGAACACGTTATACCTGTATGTTGTTTACAGAAGATATGATTTTTCATTTGACTTGTTAACAAATTGTAATTTTAAGGTTTTTGTCGTAATTTTAGATTTCTTAGAGCCGTGTCTTATCGTTGGTTGGCTCGTTGGTTATTTGGCACTTTGGGATGGGAGAATACAAGACCTTTGTCTGCTTGCATCTATCATAACATAAGGTCAAGATTCTTCACCCACGAGTCAAAAGGGTACAGGACAAGAACGTGCCGCAGCCGATTGTGATGACTGAATTTTATTATTGCATAATTATTGTCTTTTATGACATATACAAAACAAATGGGGAATAACAAACGAAATGGAAAGCTGGATGACAATTTGATGATTTGAGGGCATTGAGGGCTAAATCAGGGCTTACCAGTCAAAACGTCCTCACGTCAAAACGTCCTCGGGTCATAGAAGTCAAAAAGATAAATACAGTATATTAACAGACTTATTTGAAAGTTTAAAAAAACGTACATAAGTGAATACCTCAAGCAGTTAGATCGTTTATTTGTATCATTTGACTAGACTTTGTAGCTGTGTGTTGCTATAAAAATGGAAACTTGATACAAGTACAGAATGGCAACAGACACTTTGCCTGGCTTTGAGCCTGATTTTGCAGCTTTATACAGTACAACAGATTACTGGCGTAAAACATTTGAAGAATGTATTTGTCAATGTCAAAAATATACTAATAAGTCTTATATAGGGTAGTATATGTATGTTGACATGTTCCCCGATCAGTTTGGAAGAAGTGAGGACGTTTTGACCAGAGGACGTTTTCACTGGACACCAAAGGCTGCCATCTTGGAAAAATTGGAGGGCAAATTAACTAGTTTTTCTGCACTCCGAGAACCTCGAGGTCGAAAAAAAAGGGCCTGAAACCAATTTTCCCAAGATGGCAGCCTTCAATTGGCAACCCTGTGTCTGTGTTGACTGAAATTAAGATAGGGTGCCCCCTCTAGTCTTTTATATGATTTGAGGTACCTAGGTTGAACATGAACTGTCCTTGTTTCCAAGGGGGGAAATGTGATGACTGGTGGGGGCCGGGGCAAAGGTTGAGTGCATATCCACATATTTGCCCAACTGTCGAGTATATCTTGGTAAAAAAACTTTGTTAATATTCAAATGCTTCACAGAAAAGTAAAAAGAGTTATCAGGTGCTATCTGGACAATGTTTTTTTGGATGACCCTTCATTGGCTTGTGGCATTTCTTGCATTGCCTTGCCTTTCTTTTCAATGGTGGTTCACTGCCAGTGGATGGTGATCTTTCCAGCTCCAGTTGTAGCCTCAATTGTTCAGGTTCTGCAGAAATACATTTGATTATGTTGGAAATTATGTTGTTTTATGTCTTTTAAAGTGCCTATATCACTCATGGGATCTTTACGGATTTGGAAAGAGCACAAAAAGTTAGTATAGAAAGTCTAGATCCTTTTTTCATATAAAACAATAGTTTCTGAGATATAGGACCTCAAACAGGGCACTTTTCGCCTTTTTCAAAAAAAAGGTGTGTTGCTCGGGGGACTGGGACTCAGGAACCTAATTTGCAAGCACGCCGTCTTTCCAAATAAAAAAACATATAATTTCTCTGGTGGTATCCTTTGCATTTTTCGAAATAATGCCGGAACGGTGCGTTGTCTATGGCTGTAACAACACAGCAGGTTTGACAAAAGGTATATCTTTATACCGTATACCTTATTGGGACGATAGCAGGCAAATTGCGAGAGGCAGACGAAAGAAATGGGAGGACTTCATTCGGCGGAAAATAGACAAATTTCTGCCAAGTGTTAGTTCAGTTGTGTGCTCTGAACACTTCGCGGAAGAATGTTTTGAGTACGGTTCGAGCACTGTAAAGAAGTACAAGATCCCGAAGCTTAAGCGAGATGAAGTTGGAGTTACTGCTGTACCTTCTCTGCTGCCTAAAGCGACGTCTTTGGATAGTGAACGCAGTATGCGCATACAACACAGAGGGAAGGTGTGTATTTATATCTCGTGTATATTCTTATATTGTGTTTTAGTTTGAATCTAGGTATTCGAACCGTGTGCGTTTCCATGGTTTTGTTTTATATTTGTATATTTTATTACTTTTAATAGTTTGTATTTAAATCTAAGATATAAAATCTTGCAAATTTATAGATAGCATTTGCGGAAGGACCCCCATCGACTGTTGAAGAACCTCAGCCTTCTATGTCAACAGACGTGAGTATTGTATTTTGAAACGTATAATTCGCTTGGTGTATTTACAACTAAATAATATCTACATTTATAGATAACATTTGTGGAAGGACTTTCAACTGGTGAGGAACCCGGACCTTCAACCTCGACAAAAAGAAAAGAGGTGAGTGTTTTGGACTTTGGAACAGATTGTATCATATTTCATGCAGTGACGTGTGACTTTATATCAAGGCAAATTTCAGTGGTCATGCAAACCCTTGTACACCCATATACTAATGACAGTTTCTCGTGTTGTAAACATACAAAAAGGCTATTTCAAGAATGTATTTTTTGTCTTTTATAGTATGGGGGATGTAGCAATTGCAAAGCTTTGTTGCTAAAAAATAAGAGGCTCAAGAGTGATTGGCTGTCTGCAAAAAACAAGCTGGAAGTTTGCAGAATGCAAATTGCAAAAAATTCAGGTACGTCATATGTACTTATTTCTTTTGGCCTTACATTACTGCAATTTCATACCCAGAGCAATAGGATCAACCTACACTGTAGCCTCTGGGTATAAGATTGCACATACGTATATATCATAAACCATGCAGCAACCCAGCACCAATAATTAACCATAGTAACAAACTTTTTATGATTGTGAAAAAACACAGGAGAAGATACTCATCCCAGTACAGCGTCAAGATGTGATCTCACAACAATCGCAGGTGATGATGAGCATTACAGCTCAGACATTGGAATACCTCCATCAGATGATTTCCATGAAGGTGATTGCTATGATCAAGAAACACCGGGAGAATCAACAGAGACTGAGACAGAGGATGAGACAAATCCGCAACATAAAAGGTGAGTGGACAACCCTGATAATAAATGTAAACATAATGCATAGGAAACATTCCAGAAAAATGACTGGACATGAAAGACCATGTACCGTACTGATGAGTAGAAAGATCAGTATGTGGATACACAACTTTATAACAGACAATATATTATGCAAGAGTAGTTGACACAAGAAGCTATAAGGAGTCACTGAAATAATTGAAATAAATTGTTATTTTTTTAGAATCTTTTTGAATGATTCCAATTTGAGAAGAGAGCCAAAGTTCATTGTGTTCTTTACACAGTTACTCGCTCTCTTCAAATTTTGCCATGCCTGCAAATGTGACAACCCTCTTGTCGAAGTCCAAGAAAATGGTACGATGGCTGAAGTGACCTCCATATGTGCTAACCCAAAGTGTGGCAAGACAATCAAGTGGTTCAGTCAACCATATATGACAGGGACAATGGTTCCAGCTGGCAATTTTTTGCTTTCATTTGGTATACTTGTTGCTGGTACATCAGCCACCAAAGTCCTGAGAGTATTCCAGCATATGGGATTGAAATGCATCTCACTTTCAACCTTCTTCAAGCATCAACGTGTGAGTGTAGCAATAAATATTTAGCTGACAATATGCCTTTTATTTTACTCTGTCTAACTCCAGATGATTTTACTTGTCAGTGGTAAATTACTGCAAGTTGATGGGTTTACTTACATGGGTAGTTAGGTACAAGGTTCCAAGAGAGTTTTGCAGTGTTTTATAGTACTTGTATATCATATTTGTAGGAAAAATTATTCCCTGGGATCTTCCTCCATTGGAAAAAGTATCAAGAGGGATCGATTTCAACATTGAAAAGCCAAGGTGATCTGATGATAGCTGGTGATGGAAGGCATGACAGCATGGGTCACAGTGCCAAGTACTGTGCCTACACAGTATTTTGTTGTACAGTGCCATTTATCATTCACTTTACATTGGTGCAGATAAAAGTACAAATTGTTGGAGACTAAGATCACTGTCTTCAGGGGAAATTTGCAATCATCCGAACAGATTAAGGCAAAAACATGTGCTGATCTCCATCAAGAATATACCTTTACACAATTCAATTTATATATTTATAGAGAAATGAAGTGGGTAGCAGCACTGCAATGGAGTACCATGGGTTTGTACAGGCTATGGAATATCTTCTGGGCACTGGCTTACTCCTGAAGACTTTCGTTTCTGACAGACATTCGGGAATTGCTAAACACATGAGGGAAAAGCTGACCAGCATCAAACATTATTTTGACATTTGGCATCTAAAGAAGAGTATGTTGTTAAAATAATAAATTAGTTTTTTACTGCATTTCCTTTCCTACTCTATAATTGCAAGCATACTAGGTAATTTCATTTTAGACTGTCAGGAGGAGGGGGGGGGGGGATATTATGTGACTATGAGAGAAATGTTTCAGAAAAGGCCATCAAATTTATCTAGAAATATGCTTTGGAAATATGTCACTGAATTACAACCTGTATTTTGTTTTGTATATTCTTGTGCTTTAGAAATCACCAAAGTATTGACAAAGATTGGAAAAGTGAGTGGAAATGAGATTGTGAATGAGTGGATTAAACCATGTGCAAACCACTTATTTTGGAGTGCCATGACAACACAAGATGGAAATGGTGGTTATTTGGGCTAAGTTTACATCATTCTTCAGCCATGTTGTTAACAAGCGCAAAAATCTCAAAAACCCTGTATTTGACAATTGTGCACATGGAGATGAGATTCAACCACGCAAGTGGCTAGATGAAGGTGAGTAGCTACAATGTACTGTATATCTGTGATACAGTATGGTAACTGTGCTATATAGACCATCTGGGATCTATTTCCTAACATGCAGGTACAATTATAGTTTTAATTGTATAATAAAAATGTTCTTGTAATCTCCATTGTAGACTCCATTGCATATGAGAAAATGCTGGCTGCCCTTACAAATACCAGGTTGATGAATGGTATAAAGAAGGCATCTCCTTTTGGTCAGACAAGTGCTCTAGAGGGATTCCATTCAGTGCTTAACCAATTTTCGCCAAAAATGATTGGGTACAGCTATCGAGGAATGTTTTGCAGGTATGGACACATTAAACATTATGGCAGTGATTTTGCATGTTTTATATATTTAACAACGCAATTTGCTTTGAAATATTTAGGCATGCACTTGCTGTTATTCATTTTAACAAAAATTTAAATCGGAGCAACAGAATGAAGAATGGCGTTGAACAACTTCATGTTGTGTACCCAAAATTCAAGAATGGAGAGGCTGTGGTTAGGAATGTAAAGGTGCAGCAAAATTTTGGTATGTATATCACATTCTCTTCACACTCCAACACTTTTTACTGAGTAGAAAGATCTATATTTGTACAAGTCAGAGGTGCACATAGCTTATTGACCATCTATTTGGCACTCCTATAATAATTACATCGTTATATTATTGCCTTTCTTGAAGATTATGTAGATGAAATATATGAAACAATGATTGATGCAATCATGAACAAAAAATTAAAGAAGGCAATTAAAGAATTAAAAGATTTAACACCACCCCCAATGAACAAAATGCTTGACCAGCAGCCACGTACCGAGGCCATCAAGAAGAAGAAAAGAAGGGAAAGCATGCCCATTGTTGATGTGCCACCAACAAATCCTGGTAGGTTGGTTTACTTGCTCTAGTAGCCTTATATTTGATGCTAAGTTAAAGGTATATTTACATGCTCCGATTTATCATATATGTATGATTTGTATTACTGCATGCAATTACTGCTGACACCACCATTCCTCAACATGTAAACATACATTAATTTGTCATTATTATTGTTTTTCACACATTTTAGTGCCTGCTGTTGTGGTTTCAAATCCTGGCGACAGTACAAGAAGCAAGCCAAAGTGCAAAGCATGCAAGAGACCAATGAAAGGCCACAAAAAGTTTAAAGATTGCCCCAAGAACCAAAATAAATAAGTTTGTAAAAGAGCAGTGTGCAATTGTTTATATAAAATAGATTATTATCCGAGTGTTTTTCAGTTTTTGTAAAAAAATAAATCAAAATATGTTACTATGTGCTATAAACGTTGATAATTTTATGTGGTATTAAAGTGCTATATATTTATAGTGAGTTTAGTCCTCTTCCTCCAGATCTTCATATCCTTTGAAGTCGTCTTCCTTTTCATTGAAGGATGTGCAGATAGCTTGGTAAGCACAAGCTGGCAATGGTATTCGCTTGTCTTTTAAACGGCCATGAACAAGTCGTGTGAATTGTCTGTATGCCACCACACGAAGAAACCTGAAAACACAGAGCCATAGGGTTATATATTTACTTTTTATAGTACAAAGGTTGCAGTATTAAGGAATAGAGATAAAAATGATCTCAGATTACAATCTAAATTATATCATGTTTTAATCAGTTTTATATTTTAATATATAAGTGGAAACTGACCTATCCTTTGAATCAACTTGTCGATATTTCTGTCCAGTACGCGTTTTAAAATTATCCGAAGCGAGTTCCAGAGACCATCTGTTGAGACAAATTGCGTCGAATCCAGGGTGATTTGTGATGCACATTTGTTGGGTGTTCGTGGCGTCGTCATCAGAAGACTCAGAAACATCTTTGTTTACAATAGACAATGCAGCGACACAGTTTGGTAATTCAGTGCAACAGCGACATTCCTTTGCCTCTACTAAATTTTCGGTATTGCAGTTACCACAATTGCACCTAGAAAAGGTATACAGTGTACTTTAGTTGTGGTCTTTTGAAAAATCCAATATGAATATGGCGGCCACACAATATTTACAAATAGAAAATTGTTTGATTATCTTACCAAGAGCTAACTGGGTTTTCTCCGCTTAATCGAAGACTTAATTCTTCTATTTCCCGGGTATGTTGTTCTTGCCTTTGCATATATTCTTCGACCCACGAATCGTCAGCTAAAGGCTCATCAGTGTATGCTAAAACGTCCTCATCGTCTCGTAGTTCTTCCTCGACGGCATACGAAGGCTCACTTTCATATCCATCATTGGACGTCGTTTCCCATGTTTCATCTTCAATTTCGTATTCAGGGAAACCGTAGGAGCCCTCGTCAGAACTAGAGAACGATTCTGAGCTAGACATAACAATTTATCTCTGAAATATTTGCGTTTTTGTCAGCCGCTAAGCAAAAACGTAATAGGTTTTATAGTATTTGACCAAAGACCGGTTCCTGAGTCCCAGTCCCCCGAGCAACACACCTTTTTTTCAAAAATGCCCTGTTTGAAGCCCGATATCTCAGAAATTATTGTTTTATATGAAAAAAGGATCTAGACTTTCTATACTAACTTTTTGTGCTCTTTCCAAATCCATAAAGATCCCATGAGTGATATAGGCACTTTAAAGTTGAAACAAGTATTATTATATACAAGTTGTGTTTGTTGTTAGATTTATTTGAAAATATTAATTGCTTGCTTTACCTGAAGGGAAAAGTTCTGTTCTAGTCTGCTTTCTTTCACAATGTTGTTTGATAGCATCGTGTTTGGCAAGCCTTTCAGGAAACTGATGGCTCAGGGGTTCTCGTCTTGTATCGATTTCTGACAATTTCCCTCTCTTGTTTTGTCACACTAACCAATAGCTTTTTAATCTCTTCAACGTATCCTAAAAAGGATATTTTCAAAGTAATTATTACTGACAATCTGTTCTGTATTTGACAATAAGTTTGTTTATAATTGAAAACTTCTCTCACAACCTCTTCACCCATCTTAAACTTAGGATATGTAACATTTACATAATATCTTCCATCTTTTCTTTGTTTTGTCTTTCTTCTCACATTCTCATTGAAATGCAGGCTTGCCAAGATATGCCTATTACGGAAAGCATAACATGGAGTTTAACCCTATCTAGACTGGGGGGAGGGGGGGAGTGCCCGTGGTGAATTTAAATCTTCATAACCAGTGTTGCATAACACTTTTGTGTGCCAAAAGAATGATGGCAACCACGTTTTTGATGACATGTGTGGCAAAAATTTCAAAATTCTGCTTTAATTTGTAATTTTTTTCGGGTTTCTTGAGTATTTCATTAGTATTTTTAATATAATTCCATAAATTTTGTGTTAATTAAGTTCATCTAATGACATCGCAGACGCAGCCATCCATTTAATAATTACAGTGTCTAAAGATAGGAAATCTTGATTAATATAAAAGCTTGATTATGTAATGAATATAACATTTTACCTTCTTATCACAACTACCTCAATGGCCATAAACCAAAAAATAAACCAAATTCTTCTTAAATTTTTAAGTTTTATAGTTTTATCTTCTTACTACTGAATCTAACTACAGTAATAATTTTAAAAAAAAGTTGATTTAAGAGTTTTTCTTGTCTAATATTTGGCTGTATTTCACTTTGTTGTATTTTTAGGTATGATGTCATAATTGATGTCATAGATACATAACATCTGAGTTGACACCAATAAAAATTAAAATATTTTTGAATGTTCTATTAGTATACAAAGTTTCACTTCGATAGCATAAATACTTTTTGAGATATTGACTGCAGGCACACCCCCCCCCCCCCCACCCCACCCCAGAAGACCAAAAAAAGCCCAGTCTAGATAGGGTTAACAAAAAGAAAATATTTATTGTGTGACAAACGTTTCTCATCGGGAGGTTTCACATTTTTACTATACCTGCCAAAGGTTCCAAGCCATGAAAAGCATATCATCTTGGGATGCCAATAGTTTAGGGTGGAATGGAAACCTTCTAAACAGCTTGTCTCTGCATCAGGAGAAAGTTTTTGAATGTCTTTCAGGAGGCTTTTCCTCATTAAAATTTCCTGCATACTGTCATATGCTTTTGTACCTAAAAGCCAAACAAATATTTTTGAATACTTGATTATTATATGCTAAATAAAATCTGCTGGCATTATCAATATCTAGAACAAAATTATGAATGTCCACCTTGGGAGTTTCAACAACACACCTTTTTTTATCCATTGTCTGGGCTCAATGTCATCATCATGAGCACATTCTTGGAAAAGTGGATCAGGATGTTCTTTGTGTTCATTTGATATATGCTGCAACAGAGACTTCCACTTTGCCAATATCATACTTTGGAAACCAGCTTTTGTTGAGGTGGAACACCAGTACATGTGGCTTTTAACCGCCTTTACCCACTTTGCAATTACTTCACAATCCTTTGCTTTACTTGCAGCCAACATTTTTTTCACTACTCCCTTGGCAATGTGCCACTGATCGAAGAAATGAGTTGTGGAGAGATTACATTCTCTGATCCATTTGACAATCCCTTTGTGACGGTCGGACACAAACACCTTGATGTCGAGGCCAGCACCATTTAAGTGACTGAAACCCAGTTGGGCACCTTTAAGCTCCATGGCATTGCTAGATCCAGTTTGGTTAGCCTACAAGTAAGAGAGATACTAATTGGGATTAATTTCTTCCAATATGTAGAGATAACTGATAGTTGCATGGATAACATAAATGTTAAAAAATATTAGAATCAGGAACAAAAAAAGTTATAAACATGGGGAAAATAGTGACTATAAAAAATATTAAGAAAGGGAAGATAGGAGGGAGAAAGGAATGTAGTAACAATAAACAGCTCATGATTCTAATAAGTGCCCAGGTTGCTTATTTAAGTGCCTATTTAATTTTCTTGGATTGAGGGGTGCTTAATTGTCATGTGGCAGATCTTGTCGGTTGGGGTATTCATTTACAAGGGGTGCTTATTCAGGAGGGGGCATTTATTGGAAGGACGGTGCTTATTCTAATCATTATATGGTAACTTGTAATGTACCTGTAATAGTTCGAAGTGAACAATTTTCGTTGCTGGTGAACAAAGTAATGTATACACTCCATACTTTGCTGAATGGCCCATGGAATCGAATCTTCCATCTCCTGACCAGATTACATCTTTACTGGTTTTGATCTCGCTAATGAGGGACGACTGGTAAGTTTCCCAGTGTTTCAGAATGTTGGGAAAAATAAATCTACTCTGGTGGTAAAAAAATGTTCTTGCATCATATACACTCAAGTTCATGTGCCTGAAAACTAGAAGTAGCTTGCTGATAGAGGCACCTGCCATAAGTGTTGAAAAACTAAGAAAAATATTTCCTGCTGGGTATTTTCCCAGGATAAATGGCTGGCTTCTCCATTTAAAACCATTTTTGCAGGAGTTACAGTGTTGGTGAACTGTCAACATTGTGCCATTCTTATCCATAGAAACACTTGGACTGTCAGCCTTACAAGTAAAACAGAAGAGGGAAAAAAGTGCCAGCAATGCACTGTAAAAAACAATAAACTTCAGCTCATCATGACATGCGGTACCTGGTTCCACTCTGGAAGAGATAAACAACAATTAAATTATTAAATTTAGAATAATGAGTTCGACAACTGGGAGGGCAATAGACTGAGGCGTATAGAGTATCTTGGTATCATATGCAATCAGTTTACCTTATATTATTTCGCGATGCCGGAGTATCACTGTTCTCTTCATCGTCACCACAGTCTCCATTTTCCGCCGCTTCTTCCAAGAACTCCCATTCAGGATCTGCACCCTCATCAATGGAAGATTCATCGCTGCTATATCCGGCGAAGTCTTCTACATCTTGGGGTTGCTGCTCCTGTTTGTCGCCATCACCATCACATAGGTCATCTTCGTCAGAGGATGACAAGATAGAGTCTTCAGTCAGTGGCTATTAATTAAAATTAATATGTAAACAAGCAAAATAATACGACTTCAAAATATAACCCGCAGAAAACACCGTGGTATCCATGCACGTTACCTTTTGAAGCTCTTTGTTGACCTTTCTGAGCTGACGAACTTCCATTTCCAGGACAGTGCGTCTTTGTTTATATTTTCTGCAGGAGTCCTGAACTTGTTCCAAGCGACGAATATAAATCTTACACTGGTCACATTTGTTTTGTTCGGGGACTTGGACAATGTCAGATGGACAAGGCAGAACCCTGGGCAGAACAGAAGCAATGCTACTCGTCTCGTTTGACAACACCACACGTTCGCCTGTAGTTGTAGTTGCACTTGATGTGGCTTTGGCCTTTACAGAGCAGAAAATTGGTGTGAGGGTGGCTTTCTGAGCAGTACGGAGAATCTGCAAAAGAATTGTGAAAACGGAAAACTCATTAACCTTAGCTTAGGCATTTCTTAGGTGAGACACAGTTTCGTCCACAATTTGCTCTAACGTTAAGTTACCTTTCTTCGACTTCGTTCTAGCGCGGACGTGTCAACATTTTCTTGAACTACAGCTGCGCAATCTATGGGAGTAGCAACCTTTTTTAACCATCTTCTCGAGCGAAATAAAGAGGTATCTGCCGTGTCTTTCAGATCTGCTCGTTGTTCGAAGCAAGATGACTGAAAATGTACCGAACAAAGAACTGATGTCTTCGACGGTTGCCAATTCACTCAATGTCGCTGGACGAAACGAATCCATTGATTATAAATGACTTTGTCTCGAGGAAAAAGATGTAGGGAAACTCCTTGTGTTTTTGAGTTGTTGTTACAACTGACACTGTGGGGTCCTCCTGCAACGCAGAATTTACCCGAATATCTTTTTTTGCACTTTTCTACAACTTGTACGCTATCGTTACAGTCCATTGCTCATTCGGGGTTTCCTCTGAATAAATATGCATACACAACCAGTGACGTCACGCCACTGTTTTGACCGCGCACAAAATGGCTGACAATTTTGGCTCCAGTAGGCCGATTTATGAAGCTGCAATACAATGATTTCCTCCATCGTTTTTATTAAACAAAAACGGCATGATGCTGAGTAAGGTTATAACTAACTATCTAGCAAGAAAAATCTATGTTGAAAATTTGGTTTCATAAACACTTTAACTTTCTATATCTTGTTGCTCTCATTCGCAGAGGCTTATATTAGGCGAAGTCACGCGGAGCGATGGGAAGAAGGAAATCGTCGTCCACCGCATGTTTCTGAGTCTGATCTTCCTAAGAGCCCACTCTCTCCCGTCTTGCTTCTATACAGTGAAACACAAAGCCTCTGCGGAGGAGAATATCTCGTCGTCTATGTTTAAAAACAATCAATTACGTTTATTTCGTATTCATATGCAAACATTATTTCATTATATATCGCCGTAAGTAAAATTTACATAAACATACAAACTGTAAGGTCAGACAAACCATTTGTGCAGGCCGCTGTGATGTCAGTCGAAACGCGTGCAATGGCTACATATAGACTAATATAGTGTAAATTAATAAACGTATTAGAAAACGGGAAAGTTAAACCGCTAAACAATAAAAATGTCAGCAACTCGATTGTTAGGAGAAACTAGCAAAATCTAGATAATTCAGGCTGGGTTTTTTTTCTTTTTCGGATTTTACATAACCTAACCTATGTGGGAAGCCTCTTCTCGTTCACACTTGGCCTGCATGGCCGTTCACACTTAGCCTGCATGGCAGGCGTTCTGCTTGCGGGCGGGGAGAAAGGAACGCCTGCCGTAATCTTGAAAAAAGCGTTCGTCCTTTTAAATTCAATTCTAATTAAAACTAGTTAGATTTCCCGGTTGACCAATCTGTTTTTCCCTAAGAAATTAAATTTGACAATACAATTGCAACGGCACACAAGTAAAAGCAAATTACAAATCTTATTAGGAATTTAGGCACCAACAACTTGAAGCGAAATATAAATTTAACACTTGGATTACAGTTGACAGTCTAAAATTAAAAGAAGTCAGTAAATTCCGGCACTCATTGAGTTGGATATAACGACTAACTAATAACATATAGCTACATTTACAAAAACGGCAGATGCAGCACAGCATATCTTCCGCCCAGACACAAAGACAAATTACAAAACAAAGTGTATTTATAGCACAAAGTCGCTATAGTTTAGCCCAACAATTTGATTAATTTCTCGTTCGCAAACGTAACATTCCGTAATTTCCAGCTGCATTTTGACTACTCTTATTAATATTCAGTTACGCAAACAAAACAGAAATTTTAATTAAATTTTACATTAGCAGTATTTCAGTCACTGGTTATTTAGCCGGCAAGGTTTTGGAGACCAAAACCATTAAAATTTTGTACTTTGTACCAATGAAATTAATTTTAGAACATTGTCAAAATAACTGATACTAGACTGGTTAGATATTGGCCTTTCTGTAACCTTTAATACTGTCCATTGCTATATTATTTATCGTGATATTTGCAAGGACAGGAAGTAATAAATATTTAAAAAGCAATATTTTAATTCTTTACAGCATAAATAATGGATCCTATAACTGATCTGGATATTGTGGAATTGTCTAATTCATTGACAACCAAAGAATCTGCACGCGAGATTCTAGCCAATTTCCAACCATTGGTTTCTAATAAGCCTATTGATCAGGTGCGGCTACGTAAAATACACGCCGAGAGGCGCCAAGATTTTGTATCTAAGGCGTTACTCCCATCTGAATTTAAAGATTGGATACCATTACAGGCAACTGCTAATGGTAACTGTCTGTTTAATTCTGTGTCGATTTTATTGACTGGTGATGAATCATTAGCGGGTGTTCTGCGTCTGTTAACGGTAGCAGAATTGTTTGCAAACTCTGACTTTTACGCTAGTCATCCGCAGTTAGCAGAGATGTCTCTGGTTTCTGGTTATTCCGTACCAGCAACATTTCATATTTGTCTGAGCGATAAGGAAGCGGAGAAAGCATACAATGGAAATGCGGACAACGCATATCGGGCAGTCGAGGTTTTGGCTAAGTCAAGCGCAAAACCATTTGTTTTCTCGAGTCAGTTACACATACTTGCTCTTGCCTCGGTTATTTCTAAACCAATTTACTCGATCTATCCAGACATTCCATCAAGTCGCCGTATCAAGAAAGCCTTGAAGGGTGTATTTTATCCCAGGCAAGTTCTTTCCATGGGTGGTGAGAGTGTTTCACGTCAGGCTACTGACTCGGAGACGATGTACGTAATGTGGACAAAAACGCAACGTTCCCCTCTTCATGGCTGGCAACCTAACCACTTTGTCCCCTTGATGAAGAACGTTCCACTACGTAAAACAAAGCAAAGCTATGCCGACGCTTTGAAGTATGGAGAAACTAGATCACCACCCAAGCCTTTCACCAAACACACCAAACCTTCGACTACGCCACCCAAACCTTACACTAAACCCACCAAACCTTCAAGTACGCCACCCAAACCTTGCACTAAACCCACCAAACCTTCAACTATGCCACCCACGCCTTGCACTAAACCCACCAAACCTTCAAGTACGCCACCCAAACCTTGCACTAAACCCACCAAACCTTCAACTACGCCACCCAAACCTTGCACTAAACCCACCAAACCTTCAACTACACCACCCACACCTTACACTAAACCACCCAAATCTTCCAGTACACTACCTAAGTCTTTCACTGAACCACCCAAACCTTTTACTAATCCAATTAAAGTCACCAAACCTTTTTCAAAAATATCTGAACCTTCTAATATATCAACCAGACCATCTAAAGTTGCACCAACTTCTAACAAAAGCCGCAAAACGTCAACATCGAGGAGGAAGAATGAAATTTATTCTAGGGCGAAGCTACAAAGAAAGAAAAGGAGTTCGCAAGAAATGACAGGTTCAACTGAGATAAAGGCAGTAGAATCAGGAAAAAAAAAGGTGAAGGAAAGCGCAAATCTTCTGTCTTATTTTAAAGCCGAAACAGTCGAGGCTAATAAGGATGAAGAAAAGAAAGATTTAAGGGAAGGTAAGGACTCGACACCGAAAAAAGTGCCTGAGGAACTGGAAGAACTACTTCCGTTGATGGGACCAGGATTTCAATGGTACAGGGAGAAAGGAGTAAATGCTGCCACCAATATGACCAGGACCGAGGAAAGAAGGAAAAGAACTGTCACTATGGAAGGCAACATAATGCGAGGGCTTGTAAGGGGTTCTGCAACGGGAACACTAAGTACGAATGTCGAAGAGCTTTTTGAGAAGTTAAGTGAAGGGGGGTCGGAAAAACAGCAAAAACATGTAGGTGCTATGTTAACTTTAGCCGAGCACATCATAAAAAATGGGCCATTGCTAGCAACTCAAGATCTGGCAAAGCTATATAAAGAAACGAAAGGGTTAAAAGTTTCTGCCCATTTAGAGTCTTCTAGGTTACTTGAAATTATGTTGAAACATTTAAACGTCGCCCAAATATATCTCGATGGCAAAGGATATATAATTGAAAATCGTGGGAAAGTAGCCCTGGAATTAATAAACTCTGTCCAAAACATCGAGAGAATGGACCCAACTATAATTAATGAGAAAGTTGAACAGGTTATAGGCAGCAATTATGACATCATGTTGCAATATCTTGAAAGTAAGCGGGACAGAGATACGTTGAAAGCCGTTTTGACGAGAATTACAAGTGTTAACTTCATGTCAAAGTTGGCGAACGTTCAAGACAAGAGAAGTTTTCAACGTTCACAACATCAAGTATCTCTCAACTTGCAGTTATTTGACGAAATGAAGAAAACAATTGACCAGGCTAACGACTCTTCTCTAACGGGTGAAGCTGAAAGAGAAAGAAACACAGGATGCTTCAAAAGATAAAACTGGAAAAACTCCGTCATGTTTTTAAAGGTAGAGGAAGACTTTTAAAATCTGAAGAATTTCCAGATCTTGCTGGTGTACTAGAATTTGTTTTTGGTGATAGAGATCGCATTGATAGAGCAGGGGGTAGTTTAGAAAGTCATCCAAGACTGACTGACACCGTGCTTTATCGTGCTGCAGACAGCAACACGATTATGAAACATGCAAGGGAAACAATTTTGGCATTGGCTCCGGAAGGGTTCAATATTAGTCTTTCCTCTTGTTTTAACTATACACAAAATTATAAAGAAGGCACGTATCAAGCAAAACGACATCATGCTGGTAGAGGCATTAATGCTTGTCTTTCCCTTCACAAACCCCCGCGTATTAGAGTTGAGCAATTTGTGATCAATCTACGATGGTCAACTCATAATGTCAATCTTTCGATGGATCACGCCCATTTACATTCGCATAATGTAATGATCGACTCGAAAGATGCAAAAGCTAAAGTTCATGCAGATGTATCACCCGTCCAGAAACCAGGTAAAACATGGTGTAAAATAACTCTCCCAGATCATGACTGGGATGGATTGGCTCACAACGCTATTACACCTATGACTCATCTTTTTATGGAAACAGAGTTACAGTTTGAAGGAAACGAAGAGGAAGAATATTATTACACCGTTAAGAGGACCGGAGCAGCAGCCACCCTTCTTAATATTTCATACTTTGAGCCTGAAACTGTCCAGAGGGTATTTAACGAAACATTTTTATTGTTGGTCAACCCTGCACTTGACGAATATTTTCGAAATCCCGACGACGGAAAGTTAAAGGAACATTTCGTTTTTATTGTCGATAATGGTCCGTCGGAAGCCCCATCAAATTCATTGGTGAAAATGTGGTTGGTTCGTCTAGTCCGATTGCTTAAACTGAAATCGATTACTCAAAAATCATTTGCTGAATATCACAGCAAACGAAATCCAGTGGAACGCGTTCATGCTGTTTCGAATCGCGCGTTGTCCAACGAAGTATTTTCAAGTACCGCTGTACATAAAAATTACGACATTGGAGATCAGCGGCATTTCGAAAACATGGAACACATGGCTACTGAAGTGAAAACCTGTTTGGCACGGGCTGAGTACAGTGGAAGGCCAACCGTTGTTCAGCGTGGGATTGGAACTGAGGAAAATTTTGTGTTTAATGACGGAGACCAACTTACAACTTTCCTTGGAAAGAGTGAGTGTCGAAAAAATGAAGACAGTACCAGCTATCACGCAGTAAATAACGACTTGTGGAAAGAGGCAGCAACAATTTGGAACCTAGATGAAAATTTTGTGGGAAGCTACAGGGAGGATTACCAAATACTGCAAAACACACTGGATGAAGAAGCTGAACGAACTAGTTGGGAAGACAAGTATTCTACAACAATTTTTAACCCAGACGTTCAGCAAGAAGACAAGCATATTTTAACAAAACAACCAATCCCTGACTATGTAAGATGGCTAATGACAAGAGGAGAGTTGCATTACATACCACTTGAAAAGGTTCACGTGTCCAACACAGAAATTGTTGAGACCCCTGGGGCATTTCTCCCATCAAAAATCTTAGAAATGGCTTTCAAGGTGTTTACACGTGATTTAGAGACAGTAGTTCCGCACATTGCATTCCTAAGTTGGTGAACTGAAGAGGAAGTGAAACGATTTTTTGTGGAATTTAAGGAAAAACTGGACTTGAAGTTCGAGAATGACAAGGAGCGGGAATACTGGTGTCAACAAGAACTCTACAAAACTGAAGACACGGCAGCATTGAAACTTGGATGTCGAAAAACCGGTATAGCCACAGAAGGGAAGAAACATGAATTAGTGAAGCGTTTGGTACAAAAATTAGGCCTCGAAGTTCCACCACCACTGGAAAAATATGATGGACAAATCGCATCGCTGCCATCGTCTATAACAGAAATTTCAAAGAAATCAGTGTTCAGACTACGAGAGATTCTGCGATTCCACAACACACTGGACTGTGGAACGAAGGACGAGCTTGTGCTTAGGGTAGGAATGGTAATAGCAGGCGAAGGACACCTTTATTTCTATAGGGAACTTCAAGCCATAAAAAACTTAATTACTGTTACAAGGACGTTGATTATTATACAAAAACAAAATTATTTAGAAGATCCAAAAGTCATTCATGAAAGAAGAAAATTTCCAACTCCGTCTAGCCCCACTCTCAGCACGTCACGTCCCAGAGACAGCGCTTCCGTTTTTAACAAGCGTAAAAAAGCGTTCATTGACGTTCCTGATAAAATAACTATAGAAACGCTTGAAGAATTCTTAGATCCTTTGGAAACAGAAATTGGGCTCTACCGAACAGATGACTCTCGTACGGATCGCTTGAAAGCAAAGCTGGCAGCTATAAGATTGGTAGGTGCCAAGATACTTGCCTTATGGGGTAAAGACGAGATTGGTGATACTGGATGGAAAACTGGTAAGTAATTCTGGTATGCACATACGATATGATGTATGTATATTTATATTCTTTTAAATCATGTTTTACATCAGACTATTATATTCATAATTTACTTAATAAACTCCCAGATAGCCGGAGAAAAGAAGAATCGACTTTAAGATTTAAGAAACAATGCAAAGAACTTTTTTAATCCTTGTAATTCTAAATTGCTTATAACACTATCTTTGTCCATAATTTAGATCTTTCATACTTTTTAAATGTTCTTATCAGGTTACGCATACAGGTCCTTGACTGATAGCAACGATGTTTTTAATAACCAGCTAACCAAGTTTTTAACCTGTCAAAATATAGTTATTTAATATTATTACGCAGGAGACATAGGATGTAGAATTCCAATTTAGACAATGTGCACTATGTGCACTATGTGTATAAACTTTAACATTTTTTATGTATCGATATAGGTTGGCATAAAGGGACAGTATTAAATTACACTACAGATACTGACATTGTGGAAGTGGAATTTGATACAGAGAGAGGTGCCGTGTATACATACACAGTGGAAAGAGAAGTGCATGCCAATAGACTGAAGCTTGCCAGTGTTACAATGAGAAAAATAAATGATGAGGAAATTTTTCAAATTGGTGCCACTATTGAAATCAACTGGTCCAGAGAGGACCTCATTGATACAGACTGGCCTGCTGGTGAGATAAACTACTCAATCACTTATACATAAGTGTGAATATTCTTATGCTATTAAAATTATTTGTGCTAATAACATGCATACATCATGCTACAACAGATTTCCATAGAAATGTTAAATGCAATGACACAGTCATACCATTACAACAGAGAGTTTAAAAATAAGTTGTCACTTTGCATGGTCATTATTTTTTAACACTTCATGGTGTGAAAGAAATATGTGTGTATAAATGTATTTTTATATATCTTTTAAGGTTGGTATGAAGCAGAGGTACAGTCGTTGGACCTTGATGACGATGAAGTTGACGTTGTATTTTTGGAAGAACCTGAATGCACATAATACAATTTCTGTTCTTCCTAATCCAGTCTCTGGCAAGCTTCGTCTAAAGCAAAAGTTGTTTTAAGAACACAAATCAGAATAATTTAAAAGTTTACAACAGCCGAGTAATTTAATTTCTTGTTAATTCTCTCGGATCAAAGAATTACCAAACTACAAATCCACCTTATTGAAATCTACTTTTGTTGCTGAATTAACCTACCTGCCAATACCATGATTTTCCTGCCTTACGTACTGGTTGCTGCTCCACCTACCTATTTTTTTAACCTAAACGTGACTTAACTTCTACTTTTGTCGCTGAATTAACCTACCTGCCAAGGCCATGATTTTTGCCGCCTTATCTACTGGTTGCTGCTCAGTCTACTTATTTTTTAACCTAAACGTGACTTAACTTCCACTTTTGTTGCTGAATTAACCTACCTGCCAAGGCCATGATTTTGCTGCCTTATCTACTGGTTGCTGCTCAGTCTACCTATTTTTTAACCTAAACGTGACTTAACTTCTACTTTTGTTGCTGAATTAACCTACCTGCCAAGGCCATGATTTTTCTGCCTTACGTACTGATTGCTGCTCCGCCTACCTATTTTTTAACCTAAAGGTGACTTAACTTCTACTTTTGTTGCCGAATTAACCTACCTGCCAAGACCATGATTTTGCTGCCTTATCTACTGGTTGCTGCTCCGCCTACCTATTTTTTAACCTAAACGTGACTTAACTTCTACTTTTGTTGCTGAATTAACCTACCTGCCAAGGCCATGATTTTGCTGCCTTACGTACTGGTTGCTGCTCCGCCTACCTATTTTTTTACCTAAACGTGACTTAACTTCCACTTTTGTTGCCGAATTAACCTACCTGCCAAGGCCATGATTTTCCTGCCTTATCTACTGGTTGCTGCTCAGTCTACCTATTTTTTAACCTAAACGTGACTTAACTTCTACTTTTGTTGCTGAATTAACCTACCTGCCAAGGCCATGATTTTTCTGCCTTACGTACTGGTTGCTGCTCTGCCTACCTATTTTTTAACCTAAAGGTGACTTAACTTCTACTTTTGTTGCCGAATTAACCTACCTGCCAAGGCCATGATTTTCCTGCCTTACGTACTGGTTGCTGCTCCGCCTACCTATTTTTTAACCTAAACGTGACTTAACTTCTACTTTTGTTGCTGAACTAACCTACCTGCCAAGGCCATGATTTTGCTGCCTTATCTACTGGTTGCTGCTCCGCCTACCTATTTTTTAACCTAAACGTAACTTAACTTCCACTTTTGTTGCTGAATTAACCTACCTGCCAAGGCCATGATTTTGCTGGCTTACGTATTGATTGCTGCTCAATCTACCTATTTTTTAACCTAAACGTGACTTAACTTCCACTTTTGTTGCTGAATTAACCTACCTGCCAAGGCCATGATTTTGCTGCCTTATCTACTGGTTGCTGCTCCGCCTACCTGTTTTTTAACCTAAAGGTGACTTAACTTCTACTTTTGTTGCTGAATTAACCTACCTGCCAAGGCCATGATTTTGCTGCCTTACGTACTGGTTGCTGCTCCGCCTACCTATTTTTTAACCTAAAGGTGACTTAACTTCTACTTTTGTTGCCGAATTAACCTACCTGCCAAGGCCATGATTTTCCTGCCTTACGTATACTGGTTGCTGCTCCGCCTACCTATTTTTTAACCTAAACGTGACTTAACTTCTACTTTTGTTGCTGAACTAACCTACCTGCCAAGGCCATGATTTTGCTGCCTTATCTACTGGTTGCTGCTTCGCCTACCTATTTTTTAAAGTGCTACTGCGATGAAAATACGTGAAAACTTGAAAAGAGTTGTAACTTTGTAATTTTAATGCCTAAGTACCTGGTACTTACATACGCAAAAGATTTTTTCCAAATTTGAATTAGAAATACTATATTTTTACGATTCTTTCCGTGTTCGTCATTGAGCGCTTGTCGCCAGCTAGTGCTCGGAAAGTAATGGGTCGAGTCAGACTTGTGACGTCATCCAATCACCCGGAGACTTCGACGAGTTCGACGTACGGTATGCAAAAATATATCAAATGAGTAAAATTGCCGACTGTATAAACTTTTATACACCACGGGAATAAAAGTCTTTTAACGTTTTTTCCTGTAAATAAAGAATGCCTTCAAGTCGCTGTGTTGTTCAAGGATGCAGTAATACATCAGATCCAGGTAATGGAATATCGTTGCACAACTCACCCAATAACAAGATTTTAAGCGGGAAATGGAAAACCTTCGTAAAAACGCACCGTGCAAATTTTAACCCTGAAAATCGTTTTGTTGTTTGTTCCGAGCACTTCGAGGAAACCTGCTTCTCAAGATCAATTCACTTGAAAATATCTCTTCGCCGTCTTCAGCCAGGATCAGTGCCGACAATTTGGAAAAAAGCGCCAAATGTCCCAGCCTGTGTCGATAGTGAAAGAAACCGTCGAAGGCACCACCGTCAGGTTAGTTCTGTTTCACTTTGCAGCGATTTATATATATATATATATATATATATATATATATATATATATATATATATATATATATATCTATCTATATCTATATATATATATATATATATCTATCTATCTATCTATATATATATATATATATATATATATATATATATATATATTATATATATATATTATATATATATATATATACTATATAATATTATATATATAACTATTTAATATGCACACCCCCTGTCGAGGACCTAGCTTTTGTTAACCCCGTGAAGAACTAAGATTTTGATCTACCCCTAAAGAATTCTGCTTCCAGAATAGCACCCCCCCCCCCCCCCAAAAAAAAAATAAATTCCTGGTTGTCCTCAACTCTAGTCTTCTTCAGTATACAATGCAAGTTCCAACTAAAGTATGGAATACAAGGCTCATGCATATACAAAATAACATTAATTAAATCATGTTTAAATTAACTACATACAAAATATTAGACTAATTATTCATTAGTCTGTATTTTGAATCATCAAAAGTCCCCTTTATATCTTGCATATGTTTTGTGCAGGCACAAGGGCTCGTAAGCACCACTGGGTGTGTTTTTTTCATATTTTCTTTCAATCTTTTCGAATGAAAAGAACTAGGGGTACACCACTCTTTTGCACTAGAATTCTTTGGGTATATAAGAAAATTTACTTTGGAATTCTTCACCGACACGGAACAAGCACTCCAGAATTCTTCAGGGGTTCCTGTACTTTTTATCCAGAATTCCTTGAGGTACAAGAAAATTTAATTTGGAATTCTTCACCGGTTTGGCATTGAATTCTGAAGGGGGTGTCAAATTCGCAAGGCCCACTTCACTATAAAGTCCACTGAGTGCTTTTCCGGTGATTTCACTGACTTCTTGCAAAATTACTCTAGGACATCAAGTTAGAGCCATTAAAATGGAATTGACAGAGGAAATGTTATTTGAACACTACACTATACAGTTTAGGCATCTCAGACATCACATTTATTTAATAGTGCTGCCATTTTCCTTTTAGACTTGTTGGCAAAAATCTCCTTCTACGTTTTCGGAAAGAAAAGGGAATTTCTCGGTGACTTCACCTTAAAAGTTATTCGAGAAATGCAGCTTTCGACGGAAGGTTCGGCCGGGCATTGGGTATGTTCTTGTGGCACTGCGGATCGCATAACAGTGACAACCAGGTGCGTAACATATTTGTAGGGATGCACTAAAGTCTACAAACCCGGTTTTAAAGTTCCAGCTGAATCAGGAATTGGTTTCTGGATGGAACTACATTTGAAAAAAGTTCTGACTGAAACTCGTAAAATACTTTTTTTTGTATAATCAATCAAACTTTTAATTTTACATAAAATTGTATATATAAAATGTATACAATTTATTGAACAAAAAACTAAAAATGTAAGGGGTTAGCCCCAACAACATGCTGTTCAATTATTTCCTTTAAGTCATATTTCAGGCTGATATAAAGTCCACTGTATGAATGCACGTCAGCAAAGGGCACGCTCTCAATTAAAACGTGCACAAGAAGTTATGCGAAAAAATTTGAATTCGAAGAAAGCAAAAGCTGACTAGGGCGTTGCCTGTTGGTGATCTCGAAAGATGTGGGCTTTAATTAAAAGCTTTTAATTGGTGCATGTATATGTTTCTATATATGAACAACGAACATGCATGGCAAATATATTGTGGTTGTTAACAAACTAAATATATCTTCAAATTATCTTTAATTGTAAACTAACTGACCCAAAATGCGATCCTTTAAATCATTATGTGTTGAAAAGTAAATTTACTCACTAAATAAAAGAGTTAAATTAGTGCGTAAATTATAACGATTGCCAGGATGTGGCAACTGACTGATGCGGGGTATAGTTTTAATCTTAGCATAATCTCTATTACCTAATCAGATTAGTTTAATCTGATCACACCGGATTCTGGGTTTTCACAGCTTGCAGCTTCACATGACAAATATAGAGAATGCGAATAGGATTGCTTAATGGCGAATGTGGGTATTAATTATTGAAAATGCGAATATAATGGAAAAAGAACCTCGGCCCCTCGTTTGAGGGCCCCTGTGATAAAGTGGACCAAAAATGTTACTGTTTTGTATCAGATGATGTACGTCACAGTTTTACAAAAGTTATATCATTTCGAATTTTAACAAGACAGTATATATGGCTGTTAACTATTCAGAATCATAATTTAATATCCTAGTTATGCGCATCTAAACTTAATGAGGTCAGGTTTCTCTAGTTTGCGACACACGGCCACAGTTACAGTTTTGATTTATTTTAAATCTCACCAGCAAAAAGTATCAGTTGACTTTAAAATAAGACTAGAACCCAATGAAATATTTGATCTTGGAGACCGAGTTCGAGACGAATGCCCCAGTTGACAAAAACAGGAAACACCAGTGCGACGTTTCAAGTCGCGCACACTTACACCTTGTTCGCTTGCGTCGATGACATATGAAGGATGGGAGTAAAGACCAAAGCTAGAGATGCGGCCAGGAAGTCTGAAAGTTGCGTGTTAAATTCCCACTTTAGCACCTACTTTAGTTGCGCATAACTAGGATATTAGTATGCTTCTAAATAGTGAAGCTTGCCACCATGTGTTTTTTGTGCATATGACTTTTGTTATAATATATATATACATATATATATATATATATATATGTAAAGCCATATTTAGTGTTTGTTTCACATGTTACTCACCCAAAATAGGTTATCTCCATTAATCCTTAGACTTCCCTTCCCCGGCTATCGCATAAAGCGACTCCAGCCCTTAGGACACTGGATGGCGGGTTAAAAGTGGGAAGTCTATAAGAAAAATTTATTGGTTAATGAAAATTACAAGCACAACAATACTAATAGTCCAGATGTTAAATCATTACCAAATAAGGAGAGTGCTAGTGTTTGGCTAAATCATGTGAGTATCATAATTTTTTAACGTGTTTATTCACGCGCACACAAAGAGTGCTCAAGTTTATTTCTAAACGAGCATTATATAGCAGATATTTTTAAATGTTTGTTTCATTTGTTCAGATCTATATGAAAAGCATCCGTAGGTCACTAGACAACATTCGTTCTAGCTGATACGGTTAACGAAGGTTAAAATCCTCCGATATACGATCATACTGGCGTAAACCGTTTTCCCCGAACGGGTGTATGCAAGAGTGCTCAAGAATACAAGTAGACGAGCAAATATAAAGCCATATTTAGTGTTTGTTTCACATGTTACTCACCCAAAATAGGTTATCTCCATTAATCCTTAGACTTCCCTTCCCCGGCTATCGCATAAAGCGACTCCAGCCCTTAGGACACTGGATGGCGGGTTAAAAGTTGGAAGTCTATAAGAAAAATTTATTGGTTAATGAAAATTACAAGCACAACAATACTAATAGTCCAGATGTTAAATCATTACCAAATAAGGAGTGCTAGTGTTTGGCTAAATCATGTGAGTATCATAATTTTTTAACGTGTTTATTCACGCGCACACAAAGAGTGCTCAAGTTTATTTCTAAACGAGCATTATATAGCAGATATTTTTAAATGTTTGTTTCATTTGTTCAGATCTATATGAAAAGCATCCGTAGGTCACTAGACAACATTCGTTCTAGCTGATACGGTTAACGAAGGTTAAAATCCTCCGATATACGATCATACTGGCGTAAACCGTTTTCCCCGAACGGGTGTATGCAAGAGTGCTCAAGAATACAAGTAGACGAGCAAATATAAAGCCATATTTAGTGTTTGTTTCACATGTTACTCACCCAAAATAGGTTATCTCCATTAATCCTTAGACTTCCCTTCCCCGGCTATCGCATAAAGCGACTCCAGCCCTTAGGACACTGGATGGCGGGTTATAATGCTCGTTTAGAAATAAACTTGAGCACTCTTTGTGTGCGCGTGAATAAACACGTTAAAAAATTATGATACTCACATGATTTAGCCAAACACTAGCACTCTCCTTATTTGGTAATGATTTAACATCTGGACTATTAGTATTGTTGTGCTTGTAATTTTCATTAACCAATAAATTTTTCTTATAGACTTCCAACTTTTAACCCGCCATCCAGTGTCCTAAGGGCTGGAGTCGCTTTATGCGATAGCCGGGGAAGGGAAGTCTAAGGATTAATGGAGATAACCTATTTTGGGTGAGTAACATGTGAAACAAACACTAAATATGGCTTTATATTTGCTCGTCTACTTGTATTCTTGAGCACTCTTGCATACACCCGTTCGGGGAAAACGGTTTATGCCAGTATGATCGTATATCGGAGGATTTTAACCTTCGTTAACCGTATCAGCTAGAACGAATGTTGTCTAGTGACCTACGGATGCTTTTCATATAGATCTGAACAAATGAAACAAACATTTAAAAATATCTGCTATATATATATATGTATATATATATATATATATATATACATATACATATAGTTATATATATATATATATATATATATATATATATATATACATATAGTTATATATATATATATATATATATATATATATATATATATATATATATAAGAAACAGTTCATTGTATGGCAACTTTGGCGTGCTCCATCGAGTTATGGATGCACGCGAGAAGTTCGGAGAGCACGAAAAAAGCGTAAGAGTTGGTCGAGGCATAGCCAAGAATTTTAGTCTAGATTTTCGAGTGCTCTCCAACTTCCCAAGTGCATCCATAGCTCAATGTTGAGGAAGTGTAAGAATTGTTTACTAGGTTTTAGGGTGTAAACCAAAAGATTTACGCTACGCCGGTTAGTCAAGTTCCGATGACGCATACGATTGTGTTTGTTATAGATAGATAGTTACCACAATATTGTCACAACATCGTTAAAGTCCGTTTCAGCAACCGTTTTGTTATTGCCAGGCAATTGCTGGCACAGTCAGATAAATAGAGAAAAACTGAAAAACAATTGTAGTAAATTCAGTGATCAGATATAGCACGTTTCCGGAATGGTCGATTGATGGTATATAAGAGGAACCGTGCACGTGTCTTGTCATAATTCACAAAGAAACTGCAAGTCAACGATGGCTTTTGTTAGAGTTCAAAGTGTCTTGAAGGGATTTCATGCGACAAATGCGTCGCTTGTAATTGGGCGCGGATATAAGATGCAGAGAGTTCGGTCACGTCACGATAGAAACGCTTTTTTCGTGGTTGATCGAGGAATTTTTAAGGCGTCAATGCCTAGAGAATAATCCAAGATAATAGCGCCATGCTGGGACAACGGAAAAGTTGTATGTATTGTTTGGTAAGTGCAAGTTTATAGTAATAGTCTTTAGGCAATTTCTAAGCCTGGCCACCATGCAGCATTCTTTAAATTTTGAGTTAAGATTTAAAACGGGCCAGCCCAGTTAGCTTGAGTTTCTTTACACTTCGGGAAGACAAGGTTCCTTGCTAATTTCGCTGAAATTACTCCAGAAAAACCTGCGGGGACTATAGTTGTATTAGAAAGAACCGAATTTAGGACAAAATTCAAACTCAACTGTTCAAGAGGCCCAATAATTAAATAAGGAATAAGCTTTCAACGTTTAATAGATGTCTTTACTTTTAATTTTCCGGCAAAAAAAACGCCAGTGTGTTTTTCTGCATGTATATGTAGTTTCTGGTTTGTCCATTTGAACTCCGACCTTTTAAAATTGTACTACGGTCCCGTTTAAATATGACATGACAGAATGAGAGCTATTGACATTCATGACTGATTTTGATACCTTTGCAGTTATCCTACTGGTCAAATAAGGGTTTCTGAAAAAGGGTTGATGCAGTTTGGCGGTGGTTTAGATATGCCATGCATTTTTGACTTTAAATGCATGGAAGATGATTTCGCCCGTACATTGGTAGTAAACATTCCTAACAGTCACTTGCGAAAAAGGTACCGGAAGATGTTATTTATTTATTTATTGTAATACTGAAATTAATCGAAATTAGCAGTACATCCAATACACCAGAATTAGACAGGTAATACAGGTTTGGTAAAAAACACAGAGTGTCGAGTATGAAGTCTTCTTATATATTTATAGCGTTATGAAATAACAAGGCTAAAACAAACGATATTGTCGGTCATGGTTTCAAAAGTGCAACTGAATTAGCAAAGTCCTCCTGAAGCTTAAGCATAGCGACAGGTGCGGACATCTGGCAATCAGGCAGATTGACTGCACAGGATAAAGGAAGTACTTTGTGCGAAACATCATGTGCAGTGTTAATTTGTTATTATTATCGCACTTCGACTTCCTCACCGTTTATGCATGGGATCATCATATTTGCAGCTAATTGCTGAACAGCTTAAGTTTGTGTCAAAATAGCGGGCTTTTATTAGTTTGTTTGTGTGGTATCCTCTCAAATACTTAACAGATGAAAAATGAAAACTCAAAAAATAAACTTCAGTAAATAAATGCCAGAAATGTTACTTGAAGCGCCGGAATTTTTACTACTGTGGCAAACAGGGCGGATATATAGTGGGCGGGGAAACGGGCGTGTCCCCCCTTGTGGCAGGTGTGATACGGACGATGATTGGGTCCGACTAATATCTCTGCGCTTCCGGTCCGTTTTTGTCGACTTCGAAGCGAAGACTTTCCAAACGAAATGGTCTCTAAAACCAACATTTGAATTCTACACGAGGTAAAATTACTTCGCTTTTTTCATTAATTTTGACAAAACATAAATTTCAAATGTGAGTAAAGAAGCGATATTGTGTCGTAAATAGATAGTAGAATATGCATATGAATAAACCTTGCCCTTGCATGGTAGGAAAGAAATTTTTAAAGCAAGAGGCGATTGCAAAACATATATAGCCCTCACAAAAAAAACACCATAAAGCACCTCTATGAAATTTACGTATGTTAAAGCGGTACCACTTTTCTACCTGACGCGAGATTTTCAAGTTGATATAAGATGATATAATTATGTTATTAAGTGTCCGGTTTTCGGGACCTAATTTGACTCGGTTTCCGCTTTGTTCGCCTGTCTGTCATCATGCGCTTAAAATAAACATAATCGTAGATTCGTAGTATTTGTCTTGGGAAATTAGTCAAAACAATGAACGTTGACGCGAGTTTCAGGAATAATAAACGACCTCTTTCTACACCTACGAAACCAGTTTCTAAACGAGAAGCAAATTTTGGTACACCGTATAAAATTTTTGATATTTTGAAAGGAAAAAGACATGAGAACGAATTGACTTTGGAGGAAAATGATGCTACGACGGAAGCGCCACACATTTATGCACAAGTTACTTCAATCGGTGAAGCAACTGCGGATGTGTCTACTGGAACAACAAACAGAGAGAACATTCAGGTCGACCAGGACAATGTCCAGATTTGTGGCTCAGTCCATCCGTCTTCCATGTCACTTAACTTTAGGACCGGTGTGCCTTTGCAGGAATGCGAATTGCTTCTTTATTCGCTTTTAATCGTGGCTTTTCCTGTCTCAAGCTTTAAGGCAAGATACTACACAAAATACAATAATATTTCAAAAGCTATTGAGTATGTTTGCGGTGTTATATTTGATTGCGCGGCGATTTCAAATTACCTTCACCGGTTGACCAACCATGTATCGAAAGGTCTTGGAAAAGTACGAGGGATTCTCAGATGCAAGTTTTATCGAAAGGAGATTGACCGAATCTTAAGCGATCACCGAGCTTCACTTGAAAATCATTGTTCGTTTGTCAGCTGTGATGCATCCTCAATTAAAGTTAATGAACTCAGAGAGGATTTGAAGAAGATGAGTCTTTTTACAGAATCTCTTTTGCCGGATAAAGACAATTTAGAGAATTCAGATTTATTTTTATTTTATTTTATTTTATTTTATAAGCTTCGCCATAGACTTGACTAAATACATGTATACCTATGGCAGGGTCACCGCAACAGCGTGAAGGCCAATTACTGCGGGCCCAAAAATATAAAAATTGAAGTCAAATATTCTAATAAAACTTACACATTATACAACATACATACAATATAGAAATAAATACTAAAAACAGCAAGTAATGCTGCGGGTTAGACTGCGAGAATTATTACAATTTGGACATATAGTTTTATATGTCCAAATTGGACAAATTGTCCAAATTGTCCCAATTGGACATATAGTTTTTTTTGGACACATATTTTGGACATATAAAGGATTTACCTTTCGAAGCTAAATTAATCGAAACAATTAAGCTAGACGAGTTTCCTAAATGGAAGACTAGTTTCAATTTCGAAGATTGTAAGGCTCACTTATTTTACTTTGGAGGAAACTCACAGGGCTATTGTGAAGTTGAAGTAATTATTAATTCTGAAGGATTTTGGAAAATTGTTCACGAGGGGAGAGAAAGAATTAATGTCAAGTTAGACTGGCTAAACATATCCCCCAAAATGACTACCATGAAAGATGTGAAGGACATTATGCTCGCGATTCAAAACCTGACAATTTGTTCAGGATACACATTCAATAACTATCAAATGGTCGTACTTGATGACCCTTCCATGCCAGTATTCCGCACACGCAATGGGGAGCCAGCCGCATTTGTGGAAAACAAGCCATCTCAGTACCACAAAAAGGTGATTAGGTCTACATTTTGCCTGTTGTTTATGCCATACGACGAACTTCTAACACCCGCAAACGTCTGCGCCGCTTGTGAACATGCCAAAAATTACTTGCGCACTCTGAAATCAAGGCAGACACAAAGTGCTCAATGCGATAACCAAGAAAATTCCAAATTTACTCGTTTCGATTATCTTAGCAAAGATGACCTCATCCAGCTCCTCCGAAAAAAAACAAATGAGATGAAATATATGCAAGAGAAAATAAAAAAACTGGAGGAACACAGGGAAAAGATGGTACAAGTAGGACAAAACACAGATGATGACTTCAAAATTATGTTTCAGAACTTGTACAAAGGTATAAAATCAAGGAATGAAAACCTTCAGAATCCTAAATGTTGCTGGAAAGGATGCTCTAAGTCTGAAAATTTTGTGGATGTTGAACAATTGTATGTTCATGTAAAGTTGCACATAGAGACAATAAATGCTGACATTGCACCAGTAGAAAGAGTCTACAAATGTGAGTGGGAAAACTGTAACAAACAATTTGGAAAGAAAAAACTGCTCCTAAACCATCTGAGGGATCATACTGGATGTTTAAGTGATCAATTTTTTGAAATATTACTCAATGATCAGTCAAAAACCTTAGTATTACCCAAGAGGCAAATGAGGTGGCACCCACTTGTTATCAAGTGGTGCCTGAGGATATATTCTAAGTCACATTCTGCTTATGACGATTTAAGAGAGACAGGCTGTTTAAAACTTCCCAGTGGGAGGCTTCTATCAGATTATAAAAATTTTTCATCGCCTCGGTCTGGGTGGCAAATGTCTACACTTAAACCAATGAAGGAAAACTTTAAGAAGGTAAAAATTGGCAAGCATGGTTTGGTAGGAGGTCTATTTTTTGACGAAGTCAAAATAAAGGAAGGACTTGTTTTTGATCCTTCAACCTATGAGCTTATTGGCTTTGCAGACATTGACAATGTTGATGATGAAACTGAAATGCCTAGTGTTTCCACATCAAATGAAAACTGTGGAAAACCAGAGGACAAACTGGCGACACATGTTCTCCAGTTTTTCTATAAGAGCCTTTTTACCCGATTTGAATTTCCATGTGCTTTCTTCTTAACAAAAGGTATTTCTGCACTGAAATTAAACAGACTTTTCTGGCAGGGAGTCAGCTTGCTCCATGGATTTAATTTCTCTATAATGGTTGCATGCTGTGATGGAGCACCAGAAAACAGATCTTTTATGAACATGAATGCAACAAATGAAACAAAAAGCATGTGTTACAACCATTTTTCAAAAATGCCTTTATTTTTCATTTCTGATCCTCCACATCTGATGAAAAAATTACGCAACAACATCTTCAACAGTGGCTTCAAAACTCAGAATAAACGCTATACTCGGACTCTTCAAAAAAATAAAAAGTACATTTTATGGGACCATATTTATTCTGTGTATGAAAGAGACAGAAAGAGAAGACTTTATACAACAGATCTACGAAGTTCTCATGTACACTTAGATAATTTAAGCAAAATGAGAGTTAAGCTTGCTGTCAAAACACTTTCTGGAAAAGTAAGAGAAGAAATGGCTGTACATGAAAACAATACTACACAGTCAGCCCAAGAATACATCAGAATTTGTGAATCACTTTGGAGTGTCTTCAATGATAGCAAACCAATTCGATTATTAACTGATCAGCGAATAGCACAATTAACTGAGGTAATTAATTACTACACAAACTGGAAGAAAGAACTAGAGGGTATGTACAATAACAGATCAGATGTATCAGCTCATTTTATAACATGGCAAACAATGTTTGATCTCCAAGTAAGTTAAATAATGTAAAAAGGTATAGTACTGTGCTATGTACCTTAGGCAGTGTTTTAGATAGAGCAAAGTGAAAAGGTAGCCAAGAATATTTTTGATAACAAAATACTGATATTTTAAAACTCTTCTTTCCATGTTTCTTGGTAGTCTGCCCTTGTACAGAAAAATATGTCTGGCTTTGCAGCAGGGGTGGCACCAGAGGGGGGCAGAGGGCCACTACAGCCCCCCTGTCAGGGAACCCTAGCCCCCTCATCGGGGAAAATTTACGGATTTGTCAGGGAATGATCTGGAAGAAAAATTGTAATAATTATAGTAGTAACAATTACAACACACAAAATTCCGTTTTCTGTCTGCAATATATATTAAATGAAAATGGCACACTGGCTAATGACCACACCAAGTTCAACAGATTTTTCTTCATTAATACCATGAAAATAAATGCTGTAGCTTGTTGGTTATTGTGATAATTTCATGTGGAAAAGATGGGAAAAGCTATTCTAGACGTTCAAATTTTGAAAATTTTCCAGGGGAGAATGCCCCCAGACCCATTCCCGGACCGCCCTACTTATGCCCCTAATAGCCCCCTGTCAGAGACGTTAGCCCCTGTGTCAGGCAATTTTTGGTGCCACCCCTGGTTCACAGGCTAATTTCTTGGAGGATGCCAGATGATGCTAAAAAACACTATATTTTTATATAGGTTTCAATTAGTGGCCTGAAAGGACTGCTAATGTACATTAACACTGAACAATTCACTAGCATTTATGGCAGTTTATATATTATACCTAAGAGAGTTAATCAAGATATTGTGGAGTCATTTTTTTCATCACAAAGACAAATGTGTGGAGGATCTCGCAATATGACAGCTTTTACATATGGGTACAATGTTAATGGACTAATGGCATTTAAGCACTCAAAGCTTATTGCTAACAAGCAAACAAATGTTTATGAAGTTGAGAATTGTCTCAGTCTTGTCAGCGATGATGAATGTCTTCCAAGAAGAGAACCACATACAAATTTGGGAGTAGAATGGACTGTGGAAATTTAGTATGGTGAACTACTGTAGTATACAGCAGTGAATTCAATGTACATGTAAGCTGAAATGTGGTAATTGGAACCATGGAACGATAACTCATAAACCAAAATGTGCTCGGCAAAGAGTTCCAGGCCCCTGCATGGTTTGCAGGTAGGTTTCAGTCTCCCACAAAATGTTTTTTACACATCCGTTGAGCCACCGCTCATCTTGATCAGTGATCAGCGACCTGCGAAGGCTTGAAAAAAGGTCTGAAAAAAATATTAATATTTATCAAATCATTTTGTCAGGCTAATTGTGCATTTAATGGTTTCCCATTGTTGTGCAGTGCTGTTGTTCTATTTACTGTTTAGCTGTCCAAAACTACACAGTAAATTAAGCTAGGGATGAGAATAGGAGGAGGAAACAAACATCCTTTTGCTGGTGTGGCTAGGATGAAAACAGTCAGCCAAAAAGGTGAGGACAAGAGTGAGAAAGCTTTTCTTGTACAAGTCTAAAGATGTATTGATACTTGTGATATTTCATGATATACATCTAAATGATCTAATGTCATTTTCCTATCTCTGCTTCTTTAATTTTTTGTTCAAATGTGTTGAATGGTCTTTTGTGACATTTTTCACATTTACTGGCTAGTTGTTTTTGGCACGAATGCTTTTTAAACAAAACGACACATGAAACTGGTACTAATTTTGTATCCTCTTATGAGTAATGAAACTCCAGTATATGGTTTATAAGTTTGATTTTAATTTCTTGATTGACAAACTTCATTCATGTTTTGTAAAGATAACAATTACTTATTTTGTTCAACAGATAGAAAAACCATCAAAATATGCACGTTTAGCAAAGCATGATATAATGATTCAAAAATAATTTTTTCAAAGTGATATTCTTCGAGCCTTTGCAGTTCACTCAAGAGTCAAGACCAGTGGTCAGGTAAAAAACATTTTGTGGGAGACTGAAACCTACCTGCAAATCGTGCAGGGCCCCGGAACTTTGCCCCACAAATGACTGGGCATTATCAGTTTTAACTTACATTGAGTTCACGGTGTACAGTAACAAACAGTATATATACCATAACTAAGCATTCAAATTACTGTCTGTCTTCCAGGACCTTTAGATTTTTATATTCTTTTATGAACTTTTCTTCAGCTGTAAAAAATTATGGGGAAAATATAGTTATACAATGTTCACTGTATTACCATTACTGGTAATACCCATCTATAAACCTTCACTTGTTCTTTGTTAAAATATGTGGCTAATACATGTACACAGGATAAGTAAAAAAATTTGTAATTTGCATAATACAGGCCATCAAAACCCAAATGATCAGAAATGTTTTACAAGAAGTTCAGTAAACTGATGTAATTGTTTGTAAACAACATCAGTAGCTTTTCTGATTTATGTTCTGATATATACCGATAAAGAAAGAGAAGTTTTATACCTAAGATTTATCAAGATAATGGAATGCAGCTTATACAGTACATGGGTATTTATGGTATTTACATAATTTCTCAAACTTTTTACTGGCAGTCTGAATCAGTGGCACACCCCATTATGAGTGGAGTTGGAGTAGGGTGTAGCTTTTTCTTGTACTCAAGGAATAACTTTTTTTTTGTATTGCAGTATATTCCACCATTTTGTTATTGGGTCGTTTCAGAAAAGATCCATACCTCCCCCACAGGCCACAGAGGAAATTTGTGCCATCCGGGGAGGGGAGGGGGGTAAATCTACTTCTGGTAATAGTAAAATGTACTAGGACGTCTGAAGGGGGGAGGGGGTCAACTTCACATTTCCTCTGTGGGGGAAGTGTGGATGTTTTCTGGAATGATCCACTACAAGGGAATTTTCTTTAAAATTTGATGTCAAATAATCAAAATTGAGCTGTTTTGCAAACTGAAAATGTGGATACATGTACATATTGTAAAACTATTAACATATTTCCAAACATTTACAGTTGATTTCACATTACTTTACCCCCGTGTGTTGCGAAGTTCGTTTGGACATTCTGTATATTGGATACACAGTATATAGATAACCAATGTATGTATATAAAATTATATATATGTAATAGATCAAACACGAAGAAGAGTGTTTCATCCAATATCCAAACCTGAGAAGTGGGTTGCTTCTCAAAGAATCAGCGTTTAAAGAGAATATCAAGGTGAAAGTTGGCTTAATTATTTATGTCTTAATCTGTAATTTCCTCCTCGGTTATCCAAACATCCATTTTGGTACTGATTTCATTTGTTTTTATCTTACGAATTATTGAGTTTGAGAAATATATATACATACCTTGTCAGGAAACTTAACAATAAAGTCACAACTTCCTGAGAGCAGGAGATCAATCTGTCGAGACTTCTTTTTGCCATTAAGGCCAGGTTTTCCAAAAGACAACAACAACATTGTTATATTACCAGGGTTAAGTCACGTTGGCCTGAAAAACAGAGAAAAATCTTCTCGACGTTTCGAGCGAAGGCCCTTCGTCAGGAGAAATTAGTAAACAACTCACATGTGGTCACGCGTATTTATAGCAGAGCTACAATGGGAATCACGTGAACACATGTAAGCCAATAAAAACAAAGTAAACAAATAAATTAATATGTAATTTTAGCCTGTGTGCAGGTGCTGACCCAATTTGTGGGTCAGCTACCTGCAAATAGGCAAAGAAACAGGTTATAAATTACTATTTAAATCATCAGAAAAAGGTTAAGGAAAAGGTGTGGAATATGGTGGTGGAGTGAGCTAAATGAAAGAGAATCGCTCATTGAGGCCGTGAGGGTGAATGGTACCAAGTTTGTAAATGAGACGCATTTCTTGTTTACGACGAGTATCGTTACAACCTATAATGGGCTGAATGGCACAGATTTTCATGTTGGAAAAGGAGTGGTTGGCACTGTTGAAGTGCCTGGCAACAGGTTTGTTTTGCACATCGTTTTTGACATCACGAAGGTGTTCAACAAACCTGTCACCTAAACGTCTTCCAGTTTCTCCGATGTAAAGCATGGGACATTTACTGCAAGAAATACAGTAAATGAGGTTGGAGGAAGTGCAAGTGAAACTGTGGGTTATGTTGAACCTACATTTTGGAGCCGAAATTGAAATTGAGGAGTCTAAATATTTACAGGTGTTGCACCTACCGCGACAGCAAGAGCTGGTGCCAACATGTGATACCAAGGCTTGCTGCAGTGAGCTGTGAACAACGTTTTCCCGGATGTTTTTGCTATGCCGAAAAGATACTAGGGGTTTCTCAGAGAAAATGGAAGATGTTTCTGGGTCATTTTTAATGAGGTCGAAATTGCGGCTAATGATGTCCCTTACTTTGAAATTGAAGGGATGAAAAGTGAGAACTAGAGGTACTTTTTCATTAGAAATGGTAGCCAAAGGTTCGCTTAAGGTGTCTGAACGGGAAATGTTGGAGACCTTGTGTAAGGCAGTGTCTAAGAGGTGGGAAGGATAACCGCGATTAACAAAAAAGTTTCTCATTTCCAAACATTTGGCATTGAAATCGTTATCTTCACTGCAGAGGCGGCGAAGACGAAGAAATTGAGAGAAAGGAATGGAAGTTTTGGTGTGTTTAGGATGATGAGAGGTGTGTGTGCAAGAATTTCATTTGGCTCTGGACTCATTGAAATTTCATGCATGCAACTGGATACCAATTCTGCATCCTCAAATTGCTGACGTAATCTTGATACAACCACAGGACAACAGGTTTTGACAGAATCTGGCAATGGGTTCCTAGATGACTTTCCTTTTAATTCTTCTCTAAGGGCTACACTTCCTTTCTTGGGCTTTAAACCAAGCTTTTCCCTTACAATTTGTTGTTTTGACTTCACAAACATTAAACAAATCTTTGCTAATACAAAAACACTTACTGGTTTTGTAAATCCATAAGGCTGAAGTACTGAAAACCAACTCATTCTTAACTGGTGGTCTGATGCAAGGTATTTCAGGCAGTTGGTGACAACTTGGCTACCTTCAGTGTATGTATATGATTTAGACAACAAGTTATCAACAACATCATGAAGAGAAACGAAAAAAGGCAGGATATCTTCATTTGGAATAAACCTGTATTGGCCATCACACTGCTTTTCATCTTTTCCAAGCTTGGAAATTAATTCTAAGGCACCAGATTTTTCTATGTCACAGAATATTTTTACATCTGATGACTGTTTAATTTTTAGCTGCTCTTCAGAACTATATTTTATGATGTCTCTTGCTCTTTGAATAGCCCATCCTGCATGGTATGAAATTGCAGATAACTCCATTGTGTCAGGGTCAGCTTTTTGGGAATATACAGATGTTTCCACTTTTTTTTCTTCAAACGTCGAGCCAACTGTACTCCAGAAGTGCTGAAGTATATGCTGGATTACGTTTTCAGTCGAGGAGTTGTTTTGTAAACCAGCTATCCTAA
The DNA here is from genome assembly GCA_964035015.1 of Corallium rubrum. Taxonomy (NCBI): domain Eukaryota; kingdom Metazoa; phylum Cnidaria; class Anthozoa; order Scleralcyonacea; family Coralliidae; genus Corallium; species Corallium rubrum. Next base: position 17,843,662 of record OZ035997.1, read on the forward strand.
GGATATTAGACCAAGAACTATTAACTGGAATGGACTTGAATCTTTCCAACACGAAGTTCTTCTCGAGCTCCCTTGCTCGCTTATTAGTCCTCTTTTTATTCTTCGACATCATCAGAGCAAGCAACACCAATTTCAGACAAACTGTCATCTGTTTCGTCTTCTGTTAAACATAGTTCTTCAAGGGACTCGACCACTGAGGACTCGACGTCCTCGACAAATTCGGCCATTTCGTATTTTTCTTGAATTCAATGAACATTAATTGGTACACTAGAACCCATTCTCCCTGTATCACAGCTGTTTACCCGGACACGCCCGTTTCCCCGCCCACTATATATCTGCCATGGTGGCAAAGGATGCCATAACCCAGTTGGTTAATTTCAATGCAAGAGTACGGTCTGTGAGGGATGTGTGCACACAAAAATTTTAAAATGAGGTTTGCAAAACTTGCAAATTAACCTGGACCTAATAGTTGGACCTTAAATTGGTGGTTAATTAAAATATACTGCTGCTAAATGCATAGATAGATAAATAAATAAATAAATAAATAAATAAATAAATAAATAAATAAATAAATAAATAGAACAAACGAACGAACGAACGAACGAACGAACGAACGAACGAACGAACGAACGAACGAACGAACGAACGAACGAACGAACGAACGAACGAACGAACGAACGAACGAACGAACGAACGAACGAATGAAGGAACAAACGAATGAATGAACGACTATGTGTATGTCATTGTTTTAATTAATGTTCTTGAATCTAGCATGCTAGTCCAGAAATATCTGCCAACAAAATTGAGATCACACATAGTGCTGACATTTTAATGCCAAGCAGTTCATCATCAGTGGGCAAGAAGAGGATAAAGAAGAAGAGGATAAAGAAGAGGAGGATAAAGAAGAGGAAGATAAAGAAGAGGATGAATTACAAGATGAAAATAGTAATGAAGATAACACAGCATCTGATCATGACAAGTGGTTTCCTCAATCTCTGGAAATGAACCTCTTTGATGATTTTGACGAGTGCTCTAGTTCTACTTCAAGCCCTTTAAAAGGGAACATAGCAAAAGAAGAAGACCATTTTGTACCTTCATCTGTGACCCCACCAGGCAGTGCATTAGCCGAGGGTGGTCACAGTGCAATTTTCTCATTTCCTGAACTTAACAGTGCTAAATAAAATGCAATTTAACTGACAGCTAAATGTTTCTACAACATTCCTCATTCATTTCTGAGGACCCCTCTGTAAAACACTTTAGAGTGATGTTGGCATCCTCAATAAAGATTATTATTATTATTATTATTATTATTATTATTATTATTATTATTATTATTATTATTATTATTATTATGTTTCAATTAAAGTTAATGCCTAAACCTGTCTTTCATATAATTATTTTTGTTTTAAGCTGAAATGTTGTTTGTTTCCAGTATTTATTTTCACAAATAAATTTTCTTCACCGGCCTGTACATTGATATCTAAACATTAATCGGAATGGTCTGTATATTGATACAGGTTTGACAGTTATACTAATATTTAATTATTTACTAATAAGGAGCATAAGACATGAGCCAACAGCTTGTTGTTATATTGCTCTAATGAAGGCCGAAGTCAACCGGGTGAAAACTTAGCAAATAAATATTATGTGCAGTGTTTCCACAAACCTAACTTGAATGTTATTATATTCCCATTAATAAGAATTAATCATTTGTAACCAAGAAATTAATCAAGAATTAATCATTGAATTCTATTCAAAATATACAAAAGCCTAAGGCAATAAACGAAATTTAAGGTTGACTGTGAAGAATTAATAGAACATATTGTTCTTGTTTTTCGATGTCGGTTTAGACAGCATCTCTTCAATTTCTTTGAGCTCTTGGCTCACAGCATTTATCATTGCCATATTGTTGTTCAACGTTCCTGGTTTTAGGCCAACGGGTGAGTTTCCGCCCGATGTCTCGAATATCGCCTTCTCGGTATCCAATATATCTTTCTGTTCTTCTCTCCAGTCCTCATTAACTGTCTTGCAAATTGTCGACTTAGATGCGTTCGGTGACTTTCTGCATACTTCCTTAACCCTCTTATTCCAAAACTTTAAATATGTCACTCGCATGCCTCTGGCTTTATTTATTTCATCTTCCGAGTAAATTTTGATCATTTTAACTTCCCATGGTCTTTGGAATCTAAAAGCCGCTTTCCAAACATCCTCTTCTGCCGTTTTTGGTGCCTTGTCCTCAATACCCTGTTCTGCGACTTCGTTTCTCTTCAGTGAAACTGCTTGAAGGGTTTGGAATTCTCGACTCATGTAGATTCAACTGAACCTTCACCACATATCTACTGCTACTTGTACCACTTTCATGTTCGACCGCAATATCTTCAACCTTGAGCACTTTTTCGCTACAACTATTTATGTTTCCAGTTTCAGGAATAATTTTCAGGAAATTGAAAGGCCCTTCTACCAATTCGTTTTCATCGATGTGTTGCCTCAGCGACACTAAAAGATCAGTTAACTCGAATCTTGGTATTACACTGACAACTTTATCATTCGTGTAGAGTTTTATACATGCATACATATCCAAAACAGTAAACTTTACGCTGCGTATAAATATGCCGTTCCAGCTGCCCACGAGGATGTAGTGTGACTATGTGCCCTTTGAAAGTATGCCACGTCAAAGCAAGTCAAAACCGGGGTGGTTGCTTTCAATTTTTTTTTTCTGGCTGACTAAATTAATTTAAAACATAGTATAAAGATTCAATAAGCTTTTTTAGGTAACATTGTTATATATAGATACTACTGTATATTTTGTTTTAAAACAATAACAGATAACTTATTTATTTCTTCCCACGAGGCCTCACTATACAGCCCAGGAAATGCTTTACACGTTATAACTAGAATAAATTTACAACGGACGAGGTGTGGTGTGAACTGAAAATATAATTAACGAGTGTGCTTGTTTGCACATTTTTAATATTTGAATAAACATAATAAGGAATTTCAGCGTAATATATATTTAGGCTGTCAATTTGCGTTTAATTTGGTGTCCGTTTAAACGATCGTTTGACAAACGTTCAAACGTTTAACCGTGACAGCCCTAATATATATTCATACAGTTTCAATATACTTCAGTTTGTTGATGTCCCGTGTGTAACAATATATCTAGTCACTTTCGTACTCTGTTATGTCTTTCACAAGACTTGCAATTTCGTCACAACTTAGCACAGAAGATGCGGAACTAACATTTGCTTGGGCTTCTGACGTGTTTAAGCCTGAGGGTGCTGCTTCTGAATTTTTCAAAGGAAAAGCCTCTATGGCTTTTTTAAGTTTTCCTTGGCTTTGTTTCAATACACAGAAAAATTCATCAAACTTTTTTTCAAGACTTTGTCTTTTGTCTTTGTTTTTTTCCACTTCTTCGGCAAATTTTACATATTCACGATTAACGTCAAAATGAGCCTTCTCGACTTCCTCAAGATTTCTCATGATTGCCTGTCCTCTTGTGCCATCTTCTATATCCACTTCTTTCGTGACAAGTTCCTTTACTTTCAGTTTAAGAAGCTCAGTCCTCTTCATCACCCATGAAGATTCAATAACGCCAAGAAGCTCGTGCAACATCCAACCAAGGCTACGGTCATTCTCGATCTTCTCTATCTCATACTGTTGTGAAACCGCATTCTTTCTTTTGAAAAAAATTCTGTGACTAGAGTAATTTCATCTTTGGTGTAGGCCTTTTTATTTGGTATACTTTGCGTGAGTCGCTGGAATGGCTCGGCTTGTTTCGCGGATGTGTCTGAAAGTCATGTGGATCCTTTTCCACGTTTTCGGTTTTATTAGATGACAAAACTGTCTCTTCGATCGCTGGCGCTTTTTTTGTTTTATTTGGCGTTTCTGTTTCATGGATAAAAGAGGTAGAAACACCAGATATTTGCTGCTCGAGACTCGGCGATGACTGAGTGTCCAGGATCTTGACGTTTATCTCGGCACTTCCATCCACTGCTTTATCTGCAAGACAGTCTTCCATGAGAGTTTTAGACTCTTGTTTGGCCCTTAAGGGAATACCGTAAAGAAGGAATACGGATTTTCGCTTACTGAAGTAGCTAAGGCGCTCACGAACTGTAAGTAAAGTATCCTTTCGTTTGGTTCCATTAAGGACAGCAAACACGTCACCATTTTCATCTTTTACATATAACGTTTTTTCCATTTCTTATACGGTCAGGGTTAAAATCAAGGCAACTTAAAATTATGTTGCGATAGAGCGCGAACTGAGCTATGCATTAGTGACAGGAAACGGAAACTATACCAACACGTGGAAAATTCGAATAGCTGTCACACCAGTAAAGTATTTGATATCGTTACAATTTATCCAGAAAATTGTGAAACTTGTGTGATTGCATATGCACGGGTTTATGATTTTTTGGTTGATGATTTTCGCAACATTGTAGCATAAAAATTTGATGTGATGTAACATATCAGTGCGCCGTATTCGGCTTTTGGCGCAAAAGACGACGTTGCGGTTTGAATTAAACCCAACGTCATCAGGTGTTGCGCCAAAAACCGTACGCCACATTATATGTTAATAATAGGATTAACAAACCGCGCTAAAATTCCAGCTGGTTGTTACGAGAATATAAATTGGCGCTTGCACTTCGTTTTCAAGTGGAAAGTATACTCTATTCTATTATCTGTTGTTCCAAACTTTGATTCTCGCTATCAAAGTATCAGCCATACAAATATGTTGTCTGCTGAAACAGTTTGGCAAGATATGGAGTCTTTAAAGTCTGCAATGATTTTGGGATCTGAGAGTGACTGCAAAAGGCTCTTTCGCAAGTATCAAGATATCCTAAATTCCTTGCAACATCGCGATTACGACTCATTTGCTCCGGGACTTCCCGAAGATTCTCTGGCAGACCTACTTATACCTGAAGATGTTCCAAAAAAACTAAAAGCTAAAAAGTCGAAGGGGGACGGAAACTGCCTGTATTATTCAGCGTCTTTAGCATTATGTGGCAGCGATTCACTTGCTCCCATTCTGAGGCTTCTTGTTGCTGGGGAACTTTACCTGAATGCAAAATACTACGCAACGCACCCGCGTTTCAGTACACTCTCTGGAAAGACAACCTTCCACCCTATCAGCCTGTTTGCAGTCTCCTTGTCATGCGATCATCATGACCTACGCCAGAAGGAAAATGTCCTACATAAAGAAGCAATTGAGACCTGCACGAATGGAAAATGGTCTGCCCTTATTCAAATTATGGCCCTAGCATCTGTTTTACGGCAACCTATATTTTCCATTTATCCGCTCGCTAACAGAACAGTAAGACCATTGCTTCATGGAAAAATATTCCCTCGTGAATCTGTCGAATTGCGAGATCCAACACCTACAGATCGGACAGTTTATATAATGTTTTCAAGGGATTCCAACTTGAACTGTGTTCCTGGAGTTGGTTTTAATCCTAACCATTTTGTTCCTCTGTTCCCTGCAGAAGACATGCACCGTGACAAGCAATATTCTTTGACTTCTTTCGATAAAAAGGACTTTCCCCCCTTGCATGGAGGTGCAAATGCAAGTTCTAAGAGGTAGGATCATCATATATGTCATATTTGCTATGTATGTATGTAATACAATGTGTATATATACATATATATATATCATATAGCTTAAAATACTCCGAATCTTTGATGTTAATATGAGTAATATTTGTTCAGATTAATTCAGAAAAAGCTCAATTTCAATGTCTCGGTGCTGAGATAGACCTGATATACAACCACTAGTGCAACCACTAGTGGTTGTATCAAATGATACAACCACACGTGGTTTGTATCAGATATACAACCTCCTTCACGGTCATGATTTCTTTTGTTTTATTCATAAATTATTAATGAGTATTTTATTTCTCTCTGACGAAGGGCCTTCGCTCGAAATGTTAGACCACTTACGTTCTCTGTTTCAGCAGTATTAACCTACTATACCATATTTCGATTGTTATATATATATATATACATATATACATATACACATATACATATATATACATATACATACATATACATATACATATATACATATATATATAAATATACATTATACATATATACACGTATACATGTATACACATATACATATATACATACATATATATATATATATATCTTAACAAAAGTGCAAAAGTCATGCATCCTCATATGCCATTGAGGCAAGCGAACAAAGAGTGAGTGTGTGCGACTTAAAATGTTGCAATGTTATACACCGTGTTTCCTGTTTTTGTCAACTGGGTAACATTCGTCTCGAACTCCGTCTCCAAGATCAAATATTTCATTGGGTTCTAGTCTTATTTTAAAGTCAACTTACTGATACTTTTTGCTGGTGAGATTTAAAATAAATCAAAACTGTAACTGTGTCTTCGTGTGGTGCGATGACATATGAGGTTGTGTCCAAACTAGAGAGACGCAACCTGCAGGAAATCTGACAGTTGGTGTTATAATCCCACTTGAGCACCTAACTAAGGATATGATTCTGAATAGTTAAGAGCCATATGTACTGTCTTGTTAAGATTCGCAAAGCGATATAACTTTTGTAAAACTGTACAGTACGTTCACTAACAGTAACAGAGTTTGGTGTATACTTGATTGGTATTAGATCGCTCAATACACAGAACAAATGCAGAGCAAGAATATTATTAAAAGGTTAAACTGCATAAAAACAGTAAAAACGCTCAGAGAGGAACATCAGACTATTAGTACATCTGATGATCGCTTCTGAGCGTGAAACTCGGAGTTACGGTTTTTACTTTTTTTTTATCCATTTTAACCTTTTAATAATATGCTGTGTCTATTCTTTACGAGTTCGGGATATACAGTCTCTTTTCCAGTCATTGTAATTACTTCAGACGATAACAAGTATTTTACTACTAAATAGTAAATGGTAGCAACTCGCAGCACTTCACTTTTGATAAAAACTTCTAGTTTTAATTAGATGTAAGTACTCGCTGGAGCCGGTTTCTGTAATGGCTGGAAAAGAGGCTCAACTAAGTACCGAAACGAGATTTTCTGTACAAAATTTGTTGCGTTAAAAATCGGTTAAAAACAGTAACTATAAGTTAGACCTAGTTCAAAGGCCTAACTTATAAGTTTCAAGCGCGGGCCTAAATAGTCAATTAGTATTGGATTATAAATATATATACTATATATATATATACTATATATATATATACTATATATATATATATATATATATATATACTATATATATATATATATATATATATATATACTATATATATATATATACTATATATATATATATATATATATATATATACTATATATATATATATATATATATACCAGAAACCATAACCAGCCGACAATTTTAAAAAATAAAGAATAAAACATAATCCGAAAATCGTCATCTTGTGACTTGATATTCAAGTTAAAAACAAGATAAGACAAAATGAGAGGTAATATTTCGACTCTATTTCAAAGTCATTATCAAACCAATAATTTACAAGCTTACTGAGTCCTATATATATACAATAATCACAAGGATGATGTCACCGCTTGGTAACTGGAAATGTCAGCAAGTTGACAAAACAGGTTAGACTGACATGTCAGCTGAATTGTTTCGAGTAAATGTAGATAAAAAAATAAAAAAATAAAAGTTGACAGTGGTGAAAGGATATATACATATTAAAGTTCTAAAAATAAAGCTAAGGAAATAGAGATAGTTCTTTGCTGGCCTTTAGGCCATTGTTCAGTTCAGGCTTTCTAAATTTGATTAGAAGAGCTTCTAAAATAAGTAATTGATTTGTATTACCAAATTTACAGGAGTGAATTATTTTAAAGTTATTAAATATTTGGTTCGATATACTAGGTCCAAGAAGAGGGAGATCAGAGGTGTTATTAAGGTTGTCATAAAGAATGTTGAGGTTGGCAAGGTGTTGAGCAAGAGGAATAATATTAATTAATAACACCTCTGATCTCCCTCTTCTTGGACCTAGTATATCGAACCAAATATTTAATAACTTTAAAATAATTCACTCCTGTAAATTTGGTAATACAAATCAATTACTTATTTTAGAAGCTCTTCTAATCAAATTTAGAAAGCCTGAACTGAACAATGGCCTAAAGGCCAGCAAAGAACTATCTCTATTTCCTTAGCTTTATTTTTAGAACTTTAATATGTATATATCCTTTCACCACTGTCAACTTTTATTTTTTATTTTTTTATCTACATTTACTCGAAACAATTCAGATGACATGTCAGTCTAACCTGTTTTGTCAACTTGCTGACATTTCCAGTTACCAAGCGGTGACATCATCCTTGTGATTATTGTATATATATAGGACTCAGTAAGCTTGTAAATTATTGGTTTGATAATGACTTTGAAATAGAGTCGAAATATTACCTCTCATTTTGTCTTATCTTGTTTTTAACTTGAATATCAAGTCACAAGATGACGATTTTCGGATTATGTTTTATTCTTTATATATATATATATATATATATA